>JAGFZM010005589.1:0-18043 GCA_017657215.1 Limnothrissa miodon | reverse complement strand
TTCCTGGTTATAGGTGGTCTGTCTTTATTTGTAAGACTGACTCAACAATCAAAACAGTCAGTACAGGGAGATTAGTTTATATTCAGTTTGATTTTAAAGTTCCTTGAAGAATTTCTTAGTCTAGGCACTGGGTGGTTATATTAAAGGGCAAGTAGTCACAGGCACTGGATGGTGCCATTATGGACATTAGCCATTCATACATGCATTGTGAGTGGTAGCACAGTGAGAGATGTTGATTCCTCGCTCATTACCCTATACCTAAAACACTATGCCATCAATAGCTCACGAAAACACTGTCTTATCATGACTAAAGGATGAAGGTCACAGTTCTTTGTTCACTGAATTTCATGTTGTTCACAAACACTATTCTTTACAAATACATAAATAAAAATGCATTTTGTGATAGAATTGGTTCCTATATGAATTTGTCTGTCATCTGATTATGTTCATTTCCTGGAAGAAGATAGAGCTTCAATAAAACACTGCTAGTGCCTAAGTACCTACAGTACTTACATCCAGTCTTAAAGTCTTAAGGTCTTGAATAGTGTGACAGGACAAGTGTCCGCCGCAGTATTGAAACGCTGCTATTGAGAGACTAATGTGCTGGCATGGTGTAATACAGTAAGCCTGTGTTTCATTCATTATGTCTTTTAAAACCCTTGTAACATTTATCCATACCTAGAAATTGTTCAATTGTCCCTTTTAGTTGCATTTCCATGGATATGTAGATCCCCTAGAAAGGACATGACACTGTATTCTGATCATACATGACAATGCAACACAATGTCCTTAAACATATTCATCAAAAAAAAAATGTTCAGAGCATCAAAACCATACTCTACTACCCACAGACTGATGTCATGGTCAAAGGGTTCAATCAGATCTTTAAGTCGTGAATGCTGCAGAAATTTGGTTCCCAGTCTGGAGCTGACTGGGATCAGTGGCTCCCTTATCTGCTGTTCTTATACTGATAAGTTCCACAGGCAAACACAGGGGTTCTTCCTTTTCAAACCCTTGTATGTATTAGAAGTGATGGGCCGCTGCAAGATCTGCTCCTCACCAGCCACCTTAGATTGCACATTATGTCCTCAAGATGAAAGAAATTCATTCACCATAAAATCATAAGAAATGAATTCATCCACTATGTCCTTCAGGATGACATTATCATCCACATCATCAGGCTGACTTCTCCAGACCGCGCCACTCATATTCCAGCACAACTGACCCTGCATTGAAACAAGAGGTTCCAGACATTCTGGAGATGAGAGTGAATGAGCCTACAGTGAGTGGTGCAGTACTTTGTGGACCTCTCCGAGCTGAATGGGATTTCAGCCTTGACCCTTTCCCCATGCCTCCGGTCAGTGAGTTAGTGGCAACTTAGGAAGGCAGGATTTTCCAGCACCTTGGATCAGAGCAAGGGGGTGAGTTCCTTTTTTGGGTTGGTTGGTTGGTTAGTTGGTTTTATACCCAATTTTTCCAGCTGTGCTGTTCCTTTGCCTGATATCACGCGTAAAACTAGTCCTTAGAAGGTGGTCTGGTACAAAATGTCAGTTGCAGTTTGTCTTAGTGTAGCTAGGCTATTGCTAAGCTTGCAGGCTAGCACCTTGATTCTTGATTAATTAGCTAAGAGAACTGAATCATAACCGACAATTGTCTAACTACTGTAGTATAACTTTACAGTGAGGTTATATGCAAAATTGAGTCTGCTTTGAACACCCCTACTGTTTTTGTGTATTGGTTTGATCAAAATGTCAGGCTCTACCAATAGGACAGTGGCTCATTCTGGTGAAAACTACTCAGTATGCATCAATTTGAAAATAATATGAAAATAATTTCAAACAAAACATTTAATTAATTAGTTCGAGTTTTTTGTTCCAGCAGTTTGTTACATTTTAGGGGCAATTCTGTGCAAAATTGACTGTTTTGTCAAACATTTGTGAACCATGTCTTGTTTTTGAATGATGAGAATGGTCTGATGGAATGAGAGGATTTGCTGTTTTTGGCTTTGGAATTTAATCTGTCACTGGAATTATGGATGGGACAAAATGTTTACAGTACAAGCAAGCTGAATTCAAACCTTTACATCTGTAGATGATTGATTAGTCATTCCCCAACAGTTCATATAAACATCAGTTAATATAAAGATGAGACAGATTTTCTGTTATATTAATATTTACAGTAGGATGTTGCAGATATACTATAGGCACTGGTCTGATAATGGTCCCAATATCTGGATTGGGTCCTGACATGCACAAAATTGGTCAGTTATTGGAAAAAATGTTGCTTATTAATGGCCAGATCCATTTATAACCAGGGA
The DNA here is from genome assembly GCA_017657215.1 of Limnothrissa miodon. Lineage (NCBI taxonomy): Eukaryota > Metazoa > Chordata > Actinopteri > Clupeiformes > Clupeidae > Limnothrissa > Limnothrissa miodon. Next base: position 15,726 of record JAGFZM010005589.1, on the reverse strand, counting down.
TAGCAATAATCTTAGGATTCTGCATGCTGTGTTTCTGTATGTGTTATTCCAGACTCACTTCCATCACAAAAAAGCAGATCAAGGAAGAGTTGGAAATACTTCACTTGTTTCCGTGAGATGAAGAGACAGCCAGGATAGCTGCTCTGATGGAGGAAGAGGAGCAGAGGTGTCAGTGATGAAGAAAGAGATGAGCACCGAGACTTCTTCAGTCTCAAACTAAATCAGACTGTTGGAGAACAAGATGAGAACTGCTGGTGTAACTTCCCTGCAGACAGAACACACTTGAATGGGCTTCTCCACACCAGTACTAGGAGAAGCCCATTCTTATTAACTAAGATGTTGGCTGATGTTTATACAGACACCTGGATGTGGTAGGAATCATAAGCAAATATTCTAGAGACTCCACTCCACTCTAGAATCATTGATCATAAGGGTCAGGTCTAGTACAGCATAATGGGTATGAGCTGAAATGAGCTATATGGCGACTTTACACCTCAACATCACTAGTTACTCACCACTCCTGCTCCCATCCCTACATGACAGACTTTTTTTTTTTTTTTCAAAATAAACTAAAATAATCATTTACAGAAGGAGTATTACTCATAAATGCTTCATTACTCATGATTCAAATCTGGTTCTGGATTTGGTTAGTTAGCCTACAGATGTAGCATGACAGATGTACGGTAGGGTTTGTTAAATTTCCAGTAATTCCAAAACCAAACCTATGCCTTTATATTAACATTCAAATTGTGTGATCCACCCATAATAACATGAGTCAGTTCTCCGACATGCTGCCACAAGGACTGAGACGATGTTGTCGATGTAATACTGACATCACACCTGTAGTTGGCAGCACATAGCACACGCATGTGCACACACATATTCTTCATAGCCAAAGAAAACTTACATTATCTAACATCAAATATTCTTCTTGCTCTAGGATCAGGGTTAGGATTAGAAAAAATATTACATTATCTCGTAAAAAATGAGTGACCGATGGTATACTGCAGGCTGCTGAGTGGTATTTCTTAAAGAGGGTGGGGCAAATCTCTCTCTCTCCCCCTCTCTCTCTCCCTCCCTCTGCCTCTTTCCCTCCCTCTTTTCCTCAAGTTCCTGACTCTAAATTATGTAAGTTGGCCAATCACAATGAAAGTCCCTCCCTCTGACTTACTTGAATGGAGAAGTGGGGAAGGAGAGAGACTACTGGCAGATTCTCTCTGAGTCTGAACTCTAAACCCTAGATTCAAACAAAATATTAATGTTTATTAAACATCTGTTAAGGAGCCTAAGAACTTTTTATATTCACTGTTTTGTTTTGCTTCTCAGATATGGATCTGATCCTTGCACTTTGAAGTTGTTGTGCAAATTGTACATCAAGACCGGTGCAAAACTATGGCATCTAAATTCATCTCTGAAGAGGATAGCACTTGTCCTGTGTGTTGTGACATCTTCAAGGATCCTGTTGTCCTCTCCTGTAGTCACAGTATCTGTAAAGTTTGTCTGCGGCAGTTCTGGGAAACCAAAGGATCCAGAGAATGTCCAGTGTGCAGGAAACCCTCAAAGGACCAACCTCATTTCAACCTTCATTTAAAGAACCAGTGTGAGGCCTTCTCACAGGGAGGCAGTCGGGGAGGTTCAGCTGCGTCTGAGGGGCTCTGCAGTCTGCACAGTGAGAAACTCAAACTCTTCTGTCTGGAGGATAAACAGCCTGTGTGTCTGGTGTGCAGAGACTCAAGAAAGCACAAAAACCACAACTTCAGTCCCATCATTGAAGCCGTCATAGATATTAAGGTAAAACTGGAAAACAGAAATTAACTATTAACATTGCAATATTAAAATTCAAACCCATTTTCATTTACTATAGTTACCAGTATGCATTGCTCAAATGCTGCCAATGTTTTTACATTTATTTAGAAAATATTTTCATAAGATTACTACATGAGACAGTTAGGGCTATACATGGAAGTGCATTATTCTTCCACAATCAATAACTTGCCACTAAATCATGACATGATTTTTGTTCTTTATAAGTAGTGTACACTTGCTTTGTTCTTTTTAGTTTGTAAAAAATGACCTGCGGTTAATTAAATGAATTGCTATACACAGTAACATGTTTGTGTATTTCAGAAGGAACTCAAAATTAAACTGGAGTTCCTAAGAAAGAAACTGAAGACTTATGAAGAGGTTAAACTCACCTGTAATCAAACAGCAGCTAATATTAAGGTGAGGGCCGAAGAACATCAGCTCTCAACTGAGTTTAAATAACTGAAAAATAATACATTGATGTTTAATGTAAAATTTTAGACTCAGACCCACCACACAGAGAGGCAGATCAAGGAGGAGTTTGAGAAGCTTCACCAGTTTTTACGAAATAAGGAGGCAGCCAGGATAGCTGCACTGAAGGAGGAAGAGGAGCAGAAGAGTCAGATGATGAAGGAGAAGATTGAGAAGATGAGCAGAGAGATCTCATCTCTTTCAGACACAATCAGAGCCATAGAAGAGCAGATGGGAACTGATGATATCACATTCCTGCAAGTAAGAACATTCCTGCAGGATTTTGTTGTGTTTTTGCCTAGACTCGTTTTGGCTGCAGCATGAAGCCCTTCAAACACAGACATACTTTACAATCAATTTATTTGACTGAGGAGAAATGCCATGGGCTCAAAAAAGCCTGACAACAAACCATGCACAAACCCCCTCAAGTTCAAGATAGTGACCATTGTTTTCTGCATTTTATTGTTTGTTACATTTTTTTTATATAATAACAAAAGGAGGTTTAATGTCAATAAAAACTGTAAATATTAATGAATTTCTTTATTGTTACCCAGAACTGCAAGAGCACAGAGAAAAGGTGAGTGATCTGCCTCCTGTCTCTCTCTTCTCTGTGGTTCTGAACCCAAACCCACAGCAGCACTGACTCCTGAATGTTATTCCAGAGCCCAGTGCACACTGCAGGATCCAGAGAGGGTTTCAGGAGCTCTGATCAATGTGGCAAAGCACCTGGGCAACCTGAAGTTCAGAGTCTGGGAGAAGATGCAGGAGATTATTCAATACAGTGAGTTCTGTGACACACACAAACATATAGGAAGTTTCTCCTCACAGGTACTCTTTGCTGTGAAGAGTCATGTGACAAGCTTACCATGTAATGTGCTCTATAAGTAAAACTAAGGTGAACTGTTGAATAGGGCTTGTTTTTTTCTACAGCTCCTGTCACTCTGGATCCCAACACTGCACATCCCGAACTCATCCTGTCTGAGGACCTGACCAGTGTGAAACACAGTGATGAGAGACAGCAGCTTCCTGATAACCCAGAGAGATTTGATTACCATGCCAGTGTCGTGGGCTCTGAGGGCTTTAACTTAGGGACTCACTGTTGGGATGTGGAGGTTGGGGAGAACACACGGTGGCATGTGGGAGTGATGGCAGAGTCTCTCCCAAGGAAGGGGGACTATACCTCCATGAGGGGATGGTGGTTCGTGTATTACAATGTTGGTCAATGTTGTGCGTGCTCTCCACCACATCCCTCCACTCCTCTCCCAGTGCAGCAGAAACTCCAGAGGATCAGAGTGCAGCTGGACTGGAACAGAGGAAAACTCTCCTTCTTCGACCCTGATAATAGCACACACATACACACTTTCACACACACTTTTACTGAGAGAGTGTTTCCATACCTGAATGGCTGTAAAGTGTCTCCCCTAAGGATCTTGCCAGTGAAGGTCTCAGTAAGAGTAAAGAAGCCCAGTCAGAGCTGATTGGGCCTCTATGTGAAACAGGATGGATCAGCATCAGAACATAAATCAGATAGGGAACAGCCTCACTGCAGTTAACACAAAGAACTATGTGAAACCAACATGGTTCTTTTTGGTTTGGTGTTCTTGAGCAGTGACTGACATGATCCCAGAGTTCTAATTTGAACTTTTCATTTGTAACTGCCTTCTGCCTCTTGTGCTGTTAAAATACAGATACAAAAGCTTAGTGCTGGTCTCCTTACCTTTGATCATCTAACTAACTGCATCAGAAATGTTTCTCATATGGCACTCTGAACTTGCCCCTTCCCCCTCTCTCTCTTCCTCTCTCTTAATCTTTCAGCATTTTTTCTTGGGTGCATGATTTTCACTTTGTCCTTTACTACTACAAACAATAAACATAGTTTTGTCCCTTAGCCTGGCCCTTGTCCTTGCTTCTGAAACGTATCTGCTGTTTCTTACCTTTTTTCAGTCTTAAGAAGGTGACCAAATAACGTGTTTATATGGTGTCCTCACATCCACTGTCAGAATTCACAAAAAAACCACAGATGGTCTTATTGGCCTGTACAAGGAAAACTGAGTTTGTACTGATAACACACACATCAATGATCTGCACCTGTGTTGAATTTCTGCACCAATGGCTGTGGAATGTGACATGACTGCAGGGCACAAGAAGGTCACGAGTCTTCCAGACATTCCTGTGTTTCCCAATCTACATCATATATGAGGAGTGTTTGGAGACTGTGGAGTTACACTTACAGACACCTACCAGAACCAATGGTGGGGGCCATATCAGGACGAATTAATGAATGAATGAGGATGAATGACACAAGTGGGGGTCCTATCAGGATGAATGAATGAATGACACATGCAGTTAACCAGAGCCAATGTTGTTGGCCACATTAAGGATATATGGGCTTTTATGGAAGACAGTTTTCCCTAGTGCCCTAGCTAAATTCTGGATCATTCAACCATGAGTAGCCAATTACTGTAATATCAGTGTTTATTTTTTATGAAGTGCGGTCCATTGACTACTAAACTTAGGGAATAAGTATTTTATTGATTTATATTCATGCAGTTGTCAATCCCTCTTATCGGTCCAATATTTTATCAATTTCTCACAGTAGTATAGGTACAGGTTAAGTGTCAACACATAATCTACCCTACAGTAAATTACTACAATGTCCTTCACAGCTTATAAGAGGACGATTAGATTAAAGCATTAGATTTTGGGTTCTACTTGACAGTACTTGATTCCCACCTCATAACTGAAGGAGCATTGAGCTGGTTGATAGACAAGCCTGATCATGTTCAGTGGGACAGGCAGGCTGTTAAGTGTTATATTAGGTCATTCCCTAGACAGGGCGGGGCAGAAATCCCTGTCTCAACTTCCTATCTCTAAGGCTGTATCGAAGCTGGCCAATCAGAATCAGTCCCTCCCTCAGACTGGCTCACCTTAGTGAACGAGGAAGTAGGCACATGGGAGAGAGACGGACAGCAGTGATTGGCAGCTTCTCTTTGGGTTCAAACACCAGCTCAAAAGGTATGAACTATCTATAAAAGAATCCCAAGGGTTTTGCATATTTGTGCTTTGCTTTTCAGATACTGACATTGGGAAAGGGAAAACAAATTATATTACTCCTGAGGAGGAAGTCAGGGAGCCTCATCAGGGTCTGAGGTGCTCTGCAGTCTGCACAGTGAGAAACTCAAGCTCTCTTGTTTTTAGGATAAACAGCCTGTGTGTGGTGTGTATGTGTCAAGACTCCAAAATACACGAAAAACAGTATGACTGCAGTAGATACTAAGGTAAAAATATTAATACTATTTATAATATAGTAGTTTGAATATTTCTGCAGATATCAGATTAAATAGAAAACGTGCTATACAGTACAACTACTGTATGTGTATGAACACACACACCAAAGCAGACTACTGGACACATTCTCATTCTCTCTCTCCCTAATAGACCAGCCACCCATGACACATACACAAAACATATACTGATGTATTGGCTATCTGTAAACAGTACTGTATGTGTGTATTTGTCTATACACCTAAAGGATCAGTTATAGCCCAACACTGTATATTGTATTTCAGGAGCCGCTCCAGGTCAAACTGGAGCCTTTGAGAAAGAGGCTGAGGACCTTCGAAGAAGTTAAACTCATCTGTGACCAAACAGCAGCTTGTATTAAGGTTAGACAGAAAATATTTGACTCAAACTATAGACTTTAACCATGTTTGTATGTCTGTGAAATGTGTTCCAAGCATTCACAGGCATACCCATGTGACAAAGCAATTTGATAAAATTTGACACTTTAAACAAGCCTTGTTCCTTGTGTCATCAAGAAGACCTCAAGATAATTAATAAGCTCTATTAGACATCTGTCTAGTGATCTGTAACATGTATAGTCATGGGCTCTTTAGTCTATGTGGTTGTCCTGCATTACATCATTTAGTAACAACAAGGAAACATGTGAGTGCACAATAAATCACCCAGCAGGTTTCTTAACCTGAAACACTAACATGCTAATTCATCTCTCGCTACATTCATCATTTAAAAATTGAATGGTCTCCCCTCAATAAGCAAGGGACTCTTCTGCCCGCAAGGGCCATAATCTATTCAAGAACTAGCTGTATACAGAGAACAGGCTACCAATTTCCTGAAACACATTTGAGTTTAAATCAATAACTAAAACTATTTTAAATTTATGGTAATAGTGATGTTGTATGTTTTACATACTGTGTTCCAGACTCAGGTCCAGCACACAGAGAAGCAGATCAAGGAGGAGTTTGAGAAGCTTCACCAGTTTCTACGAGATGAAGAGGCAGCCAGGATAGCTGCACTGAGAGAGGAAGAGGAGCAGAAGAGTCAGATGATGAAGGAGAAGATTGAGAAGATGAGCAGAGAGATCTCATCTCTTTCAGACACAATCAGAGCCATAGATGAGCAGAGGGGAGCTGATGATGTCAGTATACTTCAGGTAAAGCTGCTCATAAAAAATCCAAAATGAAAACTGAGCCTCAGTGTGTTTAGAGGAATACCTCCACATACTAATAACATACGGCACAATGCATTAAGGCAAGCACTCTTCATCGTACTACATGTAAAAACAATACAGCACACTGCAGTAGCCTAAAGCAAGCACCCTCCACACACTATTAACATACAGCACACTGCACTAAAGCAATACAGGGCACTCCTCTCTACTCTAGACTATTTGCAGCAAATAAACAATTGGCCGAGTGCAACTATAAGATAACACAGAATCATTATGTAACCTTACCTGGGATCATAACACTTTGAGGCAGCGCTGTTAGCACAGAAACAGCAAGTCACTTGTCCTTGAATGACATTACAAAAAATATCAGATAGCAAGCTTTTATTGAGTCAATAAGTACTCCAAGATGGTGCCCATTGGCAACTGACCTATGCCAACTGGTAGTCCTCGCACAAGAAAAGCATCTCGCACAAGAAAATCCATACTCCATTATGTGTTGGTCCACACGGATTGAATGTCCTACAAGCGCAGGGACATCAAGTCAGTTTTATTTGTCAATTTCTTCACATGTACTTGACATACAAAGGAATCGAAATTACATTTCACACTTGTCCCATGCGTAGACGTTGACAACAATAAAGTGCAGATGCACAACAAAAAGAATTCTAAACAATAAGGTAATGTTAAGTAAAAAAGTGCAAGTAGGTTTAAGGCATTATAACCCTAAGTACTAACCCTAGGTACATACAGGATATATAAGACAAGACATAACATAGAGTAAGTGTTCCAGCAGTATTGTTTTGTTATTTATAGTGCAACACAAGATTGTAGCAGCAGTAGAAGTAAATATAAATAGTGGTAAAAAAGAATACTAGAATATGTAGCAGCAGGTGTGTGCATTACTGTATATCATCAAGAAGCTCTTTAAGACCCAGCTCTTCAGAGTGCACCTCCTGTCCTAGCACTTAGATGACTGTTTCACTCCACAACACTGCACTTGATTCCCGTTTTGCACCCAGCTGATTAGGGAGAATTTGACTCCACTCCTGCTCAGCACCTGAGAGCCCCCTAGTGGTCGTCTTTCTAAGAATACTTGTTAGAATGCTTGATTGTTAACCCCTTCACTTAAATGGGTACAAGCATCTCCTAAATGAATACAATGTATCACAGAACACATTTTTTGACCATCAGAAATTGTTCTTTGAGGCTCAATAATAGCGTATGCAAATTCGCTAATCAAACTCCACTGGTTGCTAATCGAACTCCACTGGTTACCTCTGGCGGCTCGCATCAAATTCAAATCACTGATGCTGACTTACAAAGTGCTTAGAGGATCTGCCCCTTTTTATCTAAGCGCTCTCATAAAAGCTCAGGCTACCCCCCGACAACTCCGGTCCTCCAATGACTGTCGACTGGCAGTCCCGGCACCTCGCCCAAGGCAATCCAGACTCTTCTCATGTGTCGTCCCACGCTGGTGGAATGACCTACCAAAAACAATCAGAACAGGGCCATCTCTGGAGCCTTCAAAAAGCTCTTAAGGACCCAGCTATTCAGAGAACATCTTCTATCCTAGCACTAAAATGAACTGAAGCACTATCCCCTAGCACTATGCTCCTTAAGGTTTCTGCTATGTAGCTTGATTGTTATCCTCGTTTTGTAAGTCGCTTTGGATAAAAGCGTCTGCTAAATGCATAAATGTAAATGTAATGTAAATGCAAATTTGTGTGTCTGAAAGTGACCCAGGAGCACTGCTAAAGGATTTTATTCAGGCTCATTTAAAAGGGTTAGAACAAAACAATTCGTATTTCCCACCCCCCTGGCAAATTCAACCTAGCAAAAGGGGATTGGACCAGAGACGGTTCCAAACGATCTTTGATTGGACCATGCAAATTAAGGAGGTGTATCCAAGCGACTTTACGTAAAGTCAGGCCTCTGTTCAGACTGGCCCTGTTTCAGTGCTGCCATTTCTAATTTGAAATTTACATGTAGAAGCAGGCAGGAGACTGTGTTGAAGTTTTGGTCAGCTACCTAAATTCAACAATAACAAGGTAAATGCAGTTTTGCATTCTACAGTATGAGCCCTTTAAATTAAATTTAAAACTGACTGTATTTTTTTCAGCACCTTTTACAATGACATTTTTTGGTGCATGTCTTCACAGAGCACCAGTGGGCAATAGGGACAAGGAAACACTCCCTTTTGTTTTCTTCTGTATTACTCTAGGAAGAAACCATGGGTAGATCCATGGCTCATAGGGACAACCCAACTGCCTAGGGCTACGCAAAAACAAAATCAAATTTTGATAGACAGCAAATAGTCAATGGTGCTAGCTGAGAATCCCATTAATTCAGTTGACATGAATGCAGATGCAGTAGAGCCAAATATTGTACTTTCCTCCTCTGGCAGTGCATCAGCATTTTGAATGCAATTTGATAGAATTGTCAGCAAAACCCAGCAGAGCTGCAGGATCAAGACTCGTGTGTAATAATTGGATGCATGTTTTCATTTGATGTGGTAATGGATGTTGATCAATGGACAAGTAAGCAAAAAATAACTTATGAATGGAACACAAAGCTAATCTCAGTGCTATGAAAGGATTGAATGTTTGACAGTTCGTTTTAGTTCATTGTCTTATAGTCGTAAGTCGTATAGATCATTCTTTTGTTCTTTCATGGAACTATACAGTAAGAACACTGTAGGAAGGTGAGTGATGCCATCAGCCTTGTAATTTTCATCTCTGTTGTTTTTGAATCCAGTGCACACTGCAGGATCCAGAGAGGGTTTCAGGAGTTCTGATCAATGTGGCAAAGCACCTAGGCAACCTGAAGTTCAAAGTCTGGGAAAAGATGCAGGACATTATTCACTACAGTGAGTTAAATACACACACACACACACACACACACACACACACACACACAGAGTTTTAATGCATGACATCACTATAGAGATTTGTCTTTTAACATAACCCTTTTTAGTGTGTGTGTGTGTGTGTGTGTGTATGTAATGTGACACATGTGTGTGTTCTTTCTCTCTGCAGCTCCTGTCACTCTGGATCCTAATACTGCACACCCCGAACTCATCCTGTCTGAGGACCTGACCAGTGTGAAACACAGTGATGAGAGACAGCAGCTTCCTGATAACCCAGAGAGATTTAATCACTATGCCAGTGTCCTGGGCTCTGAGGGCTTTAACTCAGGGACTCACTGCTGGGATGTGGAGGTTGGGGAGAACACACGGTGGAATGTGGGTGTGAAGACAGAGTCTGGGCAGAGGAGGGGAGAGTATGATGATGATGTGAGTGGAGAATGGTATGTGTATTATAATGATGGGGAATATTCTACAAGTACTCCAGGCCTTGACACTCTCCTCTCAGTGGAGCAGAAACTCCACAGGATCAGAGTGCAGCTGGACTGGGACAACGGAGAGCTGAACTTTTCTGACCCTGATCATAACACACACCTATACACAGTCACACACACTTTCACTGAAAGAGTGTATCCCTACTTTAATGGCTGTAGGTTGTCTCCTCTAAGGATCTTACCAGTGACGGTCTCAGAGTAGCCCAATTAGTCTCTTGACAAATTGGTGTGAGGACATAAGTTAGTGTAACGTCGCGGCTCGGACCAGGACTGATCAGTGTAAGGACGTGAAATGAGTTGGAGGAGACACATGAGCTGACTGTGAAAGGGCAGTCATGGCCTACTGGTTAGCAGTCTGCCTATTACTCAGGGTTAGTGTGTGCTTGACCTCATTCTGTGTTGTGTGTGTGCTTGTGTGCATGTGCTTCACTTCACAGTGTCCACTGTGTGTGTGTGTGTGTGTGTGTGAGAGAGAGAGAGAGAGTGTGTGTGTGTGAGTGGACAGTGCTTCACCTTAATTTGATCAATGACTGTATGGTGTGTGTGTGTGTGTGTGAATGTATTTTACCTCCCTGTGTCCACTGTGCACTGTGTGTGTGTGTCATTATTCCACAAATGGGGCTAAATGCAGACACTGGCTTTACCTTCCCAGGATCAAGAGTGTTCAATAGATGCTCTTCTATTGTGCTATTCTCCTACAGACATGGCACCTGTGCTCTCACCTGGTCTATGCTCTGCTTGTACATATGACGCCATACGTTTAGGGGTAATTCATGTTTGAAAAAGCCGCCAACACCTGTCCTGGCGCACTGACTCGTTTTAGTTTTCACTGTGTAATATTTTCACATTTTGTTTGAACTGTCGGCTACAATTTGTTTGTCAAGACATAAAAAGTGAATTTTTTTTCCCCCATCATTACAGTATAAACAGGTGGGGTCATCCCCACCTGTTTAATCCCACCTATGCATAAAAGGTATTATATGGGGTTGGGCAGAGCATTTGTTTAAAAAAGAATAGGGTGGTGTCATTAATGCCTTTAAAGCGGCACCAAGGAGTTTTGAAAATCGCACAGTCCATAGATTGGAACGTACGCATCCCATATGGCAAGTCAATTGTAGTTTCACTTGAACTACAGATCGCTACCCGATTGGACAAACTTCTTTAGTGCAACTGAAGCCGATAGAGGGCCGCAGAGCAAATGCAGCAAGTATCGCTCACCTTGTTACTAGTTGATGGACCACCGAAACGATTTTGAAAATATTATTTTAAGTTTTAAAAAGTCTTTACTGCCGCTTTAACATAACTTGTGTTTAAGATTTTCTGAGAATGTCGAAATGGCCAATGCCTGTTGTTTTGCTAATTGTGTTCATTTTGAGGACACAGACTAGGCGTGTTTGTGTTGTATAAAAACTTTCTTGTAGAGCAAGCCAAAGGTCAAAATCTCGCTTAGTGTTAAAGCAGAACTGGCCAATCAGAATCCTCCTCCCTTTGCCTTTGCCCTGTTGAAAAAGGAAATTGGATGCAGAGGAAACATACCACAGCGACTCAATGACACTGACTGCACAGACAACGATTCGTTTTTTTCTTACAATAACTTAAAGAAATCTCAAAATCTTAAAATCTCAGTACTTTGTAGATTCAGTATATTGCATTTTCCATTTTAGACACTGAGATGATCTCCAAACTGGGGCAAATGAAAGTGCAGTGAAATAGGGAGAGGGAGAAGGAAAGTGAGACAGGGAGAGGTAGAGAACATGAGTGTACTGACACAAGCTTATGGCATCTAAACTTTTCTCCGAAGAGGACTTCACCTGTCCTGTGTGCTGTGACATCTTCAAGGATCCTCGCATCCTTGCCTGCAGTCACAGTATCTGCAGAGTCTGTCTAGAGCAGTTCTGGGAAACCAAAGGGTTCAGAGAATGTCCAGTCTGCAGGAGGAGATCATCAATGGAGCCCCCCATTAACCTCCATTTAAAGAACCTGTGTGAGAGCTTCTTACAGGAGAGAGGTCAGGGAGCTGTCGTCGTTGTATCAGTATTGATGTTTGCCTGTGCAGTTTGTTTACTTTTCTGTGTAGTTGTGTTTTTGTAATGCTAAATTGTCTATGTTAATTGTGCTAAGCTGTATTGCCTTGGTTATGTGTCCTTTGCCCGCTGTCTTCTGTGTAGCATGCCTATTTATTTGTCTGTCTGTCTGTCTATCAATAGTCTCTTTTCGAATAAAATCTGGCTCTGCACTAGCCTGGCTAAAACAACTGATAAGCTTTTAGGAGCTTAGTCTGGCGATGCTGCCTTACTATATGCCTTAGCATTTAGCTAATTCACTTGTTCGGGAGCGCCCTCTCGTTGCAGTACCACCCGGAAGGATTCTGAGAGTGATTGTTCTCCCCATATTGAAAATTCTCTGCTACACGCCTTCTGGGAGGCGGGCTTAACCTACGTCCATCAGATGCCTCTGTATTCTGCTGGGCGAATCTACAACCAATCAGAAAACTCATTCCGATGACGTATGCGCAAGCTCGTTTCTCATTGGTTCCAATTTTTTGGGAAACAGAAGAGCTCTAAAACGGCAGCCTGGCCAGACTGACTAGTTCGCGAAATTCAATGTAGCATCTGGAAGTATGGGCGGGCCCAGGCTAGCTCTGCACTTGGGTCCTCCTGCAAATCCTGACAATATACCTGGATCCAATGCAATACTCCATTGTTGGTACTTGTCTGCAACTGTCCATGTTTCTGTAGAGTTTAAATGTTTGTCTTCTCTTTGTAGTTGAAATGTTATAACACACTATGTTTGTATCTATTATCGGACAATTTACATTTGTCTCTATACCAGCAAAATCATATTGTAATGAGTGTGTGTGAGGGAACAGCTGGGATAGTTAATTGAACTGATTGGTAATGGGGGGGAGTTATTAAAAGGAGGCAGCGAAGGGAGGGAGTGGGTTTTTTTGGAAGCGGTGTGGAATATCAGCTGAAGCACTCACAAGGGAGGGTGGGTGCCACTCGCATGCTGCTTTAGGGCTGCCGGCGGTGAATACAGCGAGGGGGCTAGTATGGCCAGGTTCCAGCGTTAGGTAGGGCGAGATTAGTCTAGTGGGGCACCATAGGAGTGCGACGCCGCTTCCCTGTTTCGTCCTGGGTTCTCTGTTTGTTACTTAGAGAAGCCGTTCAGCGCTGGATCAGCGTGCCACTAGTAGACTTCAGTTCCCTCCAGTGCCATCCAGCGCCTCAGCTCAGACCCCGGGGGAGGGTCTTGAACCTCGGGGAAGCTAAGTTTTAATTTTTATGGGTTTTGGTGTGTGTGTTTGTGTGTGCCTTTTATTAAATAAGCCATTCTGTTAATCGGGGGCGGGGTTATGTAGGGTCATAGGTGTCTGACGATACTGCTCCGAGCTTTTGATTGCAGGGCCGGTGTAATAAGGTAGCCTATTGTAGTGTGCGTATAGTGCAGTGCCCTACACGGGGTAATGTGTGGGTGTGATGCGATTTGCTGTGAGGCGTGATATATGCCCTTAAAAGTTTGGTGTTTGCCGGAGGGGAATATCGGGGGAGTCTTTTGATGCCCATGTTAACCCATGTCCTGATTGTAGGATGGCTATGAATTATATGTAAAATAAAGTATATCTTGTGGTTTATCCTGTGTGGCAGTGAATTGCTCTCTCCTCCGAAGATAGCTTTGTCTAGGTTTATTACAATATCTTTGTCTCTAAAACATTTATGTGTCCTTGTAATAATGTTTCTCTGTAATAACACAATAAAATATGTCTGTATAACTTTCCCATCTTTTTCATTTGTTTTGTATTGCATTTTAGGAATACATATTGATTTGGGGATTACGCCATAAACATTGATTATGTGGAGACGACACTTGAATGCATGCATATTTTCACAACTAGTTAGTCCCAGGCTTACTCCTACTCCCCTCTCCCACTCCCTCCTACATCCTAATTTAAAGGGATAGTTCGGTTTTTAACACATTAAGCCCCTTTCACAGGTTGTCTAAAATGAAATAAAGTGGTTGACATCGAAATTTTGACGATTGCTTCTGTCTCGGCTATTTGGGAAATGCAGAATCGCCTCTGCCTGCCTTCAAGATGGGTTTCAATGGGCATGTGTTGTTTCTATCCTTAAAACACTGGTTTTAAAAAAGTGCTACTCACCAAGTGGTTAGTGGTGCTCAATGATGTTCCAAAACATGTATCGTAGCAAAATAAAGCTTCCGTCATGTTTTATTTGGCACTTTGTTTATATGAAGGAGCAAATAGATCCCTATGGGACTTACAAAATGGCAAATAAAACATGACAGAAACTGTATTTTGCTACGATACTTGGGTTGGAACATCAGCAAACGCCACTAATAACTCCATGAGTAGCACTTTTTTAAAACCAGTGTTTTAAGGATAGAAACAACACATGCCCATTGCTAGCCATTTTAAAGGCAGGCAGAGGCGATTCTACATTTCTCAAATAGCCGAGACAGGAGCAATCATCAAGATTTTTGTGTCAACCACTTTATTTCATTTTAGACAACCTGTGAAAGGGGCTCAATGTGTTAAAAACCGAACTATCCCTTTAAGCAAGGCACGTTAATGCCAATTATATAATCTCTTAAGTGGGAAACATCATACAACTCCCTCCTCAGAAAAGGGTGTATTTCCTATAGAAACTGACTAAGCATGACATTTAACAGGGTCAGTTCAAGTATTGTCTTGCATAGTGCCTAGGGTTCGAGTCCAAATTTAAGTCATACAAACAAAAAAAAAAATCAGGTCCACTACTTAAGTCTAAATCCAGTCCACAACACACTATCATACATCGGTATACAAAGTATACCTAATCATTTTTTTTTAATTAGAGATCATTATCATAAAATAAAAGGAAATGTTTAACAAATTTTTTGGTTAATTTGTTAAATGCATCGCATTAGTTTGAGGATATCATCAAGTATTGTTTTCAGAAACACAAACAAAAACAAATGGAGTGAAAGGAATACATTTATTGTTGAAAATAGGTGTGTATGTATGTGTGTGCACGAGAGAGAGAGAGAGAGAGAGAGAGAGAGAGAATGTTTAAGGCTCTGCTGTGCTTTGCAGACAGCAGGCAAACATCCTCATGATAAAAGGACGTTTATAAGTCCTCTGTCCAGATGCAGGCACAACAGGATTATCCTTTTTAGGTGGAGTACAACTGCCAGGGCTCTTAGCTAGTAAAAACAGAGGGAAAAATAAGCACCAAATAAAACTTCATCATCAACAATAGCATAAATACTAGCAACAATAGGTGTATTAATACCAGAGTCAGAGTAGGCATCAGTGGAAGACTTCTTGCTTGATCTTTTGCGCAACTGAAAGAACAAGAGAAAAAAAAAACATTTCAAAAATAAAATCAGATGTGCTGCAAGTACATACATGTTGGATAATATTATTATTAACCTAAATATAATACAGGTAAAAGATTACAAAGCAATATTTCACAGTCAGTATTGCACCTTGAGTCTCCATTTAGACAGCTTATTAGTTCTTTGCCCCATTGCTGCTGCAGGCACAGGCTCAAGGGAGGTTGTAGAACTCTGGGCTGGTGGAAGTGGAACTGAAGTGGCTTCTGTGTCAGCATGGTGCTGCAGCT
>JAGFZM010005588.1:31408-46707 GCA_017657215.1 Limnothrissa miodon | reverse complement strand
TTGTTAGTCTTAGTAATGCACAAGTTGCAATCCACCACAAAAAAAAAAACACTTCTGAAAAACTGTCTCCAACCACTAACAAGCACATATCTTTATAGTCGAGATGTCCCGCCAAAATCAACCTAGATTCAACGCTATTGCAGCAAGTTCGGCAACTGAGGCCTCAAACGTCACGTCTCGTCGCGTGATCTCTCCATTTTGACACACGCCTCGATACGGAGCATCGGATACTCGGTTGCATGAGTGCGTGTGGCATGGGCAGCTTGCATGTCTGGAAAAGCACCATCAATGCAGAAAAATATATTCAGATTCTAGAATTATATATCTAGATTATATGCTCCCATCCAGTCGTCATCTCTTTCAGGGAAGACCCTGCATTTTTCAACAAGAAAATGCCAGACCACATTCTGCATCAATCACATCATCATGGCTGTGTAGGAGAAGGATCCGGGTACTGAAATGGCCAGTCTGAAGTCCAGATCTTTCACCTATAGAGAACATTTGGCACATCATAAAGATGAAGGTGCGACAAAGAAGGCCCAAGACGATTGAACAGTTCGAGGCCTGTATTAGACAAGAATGGGAGAGCATTCCTATTTCTAAACTTTAGAAACTGGTGTCCTTGGTCCCCAGACGTCTGAGTGTTGTAAGAAGAAGGGGAGATTTACATTTACATTTATGCATTTAGCAGACGCTTTTATCCAAAGCGACTTACAAAATGAGGATAACAATCAAGCTACATAGCAGAGACCTTAAGGAGCATAGTGATGGGGGATAGTGCTTCAGTTCATTTTAGTGCGAGGATAGAAGATGTTCTCTGAATAGCTGGGTCTTTAAGAGCTTTTTGAAGACCTCCAGAGATGCCACACAGTAGTGAAAATGGCCTTGTACCAACTTTTTTGGGATTTGTTGACACCATGAAATTTTGAATCAACATATTTTCCCCTTAAAATTATAAATTTTCTCAGTTTAAACTTTTGTTCCGTGATTTACGTTCTAATATTTTATTCAGAATAGAAGTTGGCACCTCCACATCATTGGATTCAATTTTTATTCACAATTTGTATAGTGTCCCAACTTTTTTGGAATCCAGTTTGTAATTCTACTGTAGTTAACCTATAGTTTGTAGTTCATCTACAGTTCAAAGATTAGTTTGGTTTTTAACACTCTGAGCCCCTTTCATGGCTTGTCTAAAATGCACTAGAGTGGTTGACACAGAAATCTTTCGACTATTTGGTAAATTTAGAATCACCTCTGCCTGCTTTAGAATGGCTACCAGTGGGCACGGTCTATCTGCCCTTTTAGACAAGCCATGAAATGGGCTGAAAGTTTTAAAAAACAAAAAAAGTATTGTTGGCAAGAAAGCATTCTTGTTAACTTTCAACTATTGGAATAAATATTACTAAATGTAAATCTAACCTACCTATCCAAGCACCGCCCACAACCTCTGCTCTGTACTGAATTTCTGTACTGTGTACTCTTAAAAGGTTCTCCTTTCTCTATTCAATGTCCTTGCATCCAGGCAGAACAGAAATAGAAATTGACCCGTAGTATGCACAATGAATGCAAAATTAGTAGATTTCAAGTGCCCAGTAACCATATGTGTTGCGCAACTACAAAAAAAAGGAACGTTGCTTTTTAACTTTTAGTATGCTCTATTGTGATTGGCTGTGGTTGTTTGACTTTGAATCATTCGTGCTGACTGGCTGTGTTAACCTGTTCCAGGAAAGCAGAGATGCGGAGCAGGCATGACGAGATCAGGAAGAAGTATGGTAAGTCCCATTGGTGCATTCAGTTCTAGCCCTTAGAGCTATATCTTTTTTCTAGGCAGTGTTGCTAAAGACAACTCATTATTCCTAAAGATTAGAATTCATTTTGATTTTTCCCCCATTTTAATATCTTGGTTTTGATTGATTTCCAGGTCTGATAAAGGACAATGCTTACACCAGATTTGAAAACAACTGAGACAATGAGCAGTGGTCTTCAGTTTTGTGCAGTGCTGTTCGACCGCCCACACACACCCCACCCTCCCTCCAGCCCCACCTTAACTGAGGTGGTTTAGTATAATCCTCTCTCTCTCTCTCTCTCTGCGAATTATTTGTACTGCGAATTTTGTACTGCGAATGAGTTGAGGGTGACAGACAAGTGATTGTGATATTCTGTGTTCAGTCTGTGGTTGATTCACTGTATGTGGTTATAAGAATGCCTGCCTTTCAATGCTAGATGTGCCAAATTAGTGAGGTAGCTTTGTGTGTCGTGTGATTTCTTTGTTAGATGATAAGAGATACAGTTGGATGTTTTTGTTTAGTTCAGTCAGCCAAATAGTTTCAAGCACGCAAGTCTTCCACCTTCAGTGACCCTGTCCAAATAAGTGTTTCAGTGTGAAATTATTCACACTGTGCTCATTGGCAATCATTCTTATCGTGACTAGTAATATCCAAAGAAATTTAATAACTAAAGCGTCAAGATGCTGTTTGTTGAGGTCCAAGCCAGTTGAACAGAAACTCAACAAATTCCCTACTGATTTGAATGATTTGACACACTGGACTACTACCTCAGAGGATGTGAAAACTGTCTCACCAGTTTCAACACAACAAAAGAAAAAGACCAAAGTCGTCATTCCTGCCATGCATAGGAAGGCCATGTTTTGAGAAGTCACGCTCTCAAGCATGGGAAGTTTAAAGGTTTCAGAGGTCAGAGTTTATGCAAGATTGTGTCACATGACCCTCTTTGTAACATCATCGGTATGCCTGGAACAACCCTTTCCTTCAGCATTGCATTAATCATTTGTTGTTCTTTATTCGTCCGGGTCTGTGTGTGAGAGACGGTCTTTGGTTTAATCTCACACTTGTGACTAGCTTTGGGTGGTGTCTTTAAAGTATTACTGTTGCCTGTAAAAAGTATATGTTTTGCCATCTCTGTTGCTTTGTGAAAAACAACCACAATCTCATTCTTGTACTGAATCATAGCTTTTATGAAAGCTCATGGACATTTTTTAATGTTAATTAATATGCTTGATTTACACACTTTCACGCACACTTAATGACATACTTTTAAAATTGTTTTTGCATTACATATTCATAATATATTACATATTCATGAGCTTATGCATACTTTTTTGTTGTTAAAGGAATCATAGTATACCATCCTTTTGTTTGTCGGTCTACATGGCACAAGACTGCCCTCTAGCAAAAACTTAAGATATTGCTCAAGAAATTACAATGGAAAAAAAAACAGTAGACAATATGTTCACAATGCAACATCAAATCCGTAACAGCGATACAAACAGGCACGTGGTGTGCAAGGTCAAGATCTCTAAATAAATAAATAGAGAATTCAAATGTTAACTGGAATGATGTGATTATATTGGGGGTAATATTGGCTGGATCTCATTACTGGGGGGACATTACCCCCTAACCTCCCTGGAAATTACACCCCTGGTAGTGTTTGTATGTGTGGTAGCCTATGAATCAAGTAGTCCACACTGTCAATCAAGTACGTAGGTTCGGTGACCTGTCTGCTCTTATTCTTCCCATTTATGGAAATGCTCTTCATACTGCACTGCATGCACTGCATTGCGGCTCACGTAGTCGTTTGGAGACAAATAAGTTTGGGAGAAGATAGACCTGATGGCTTGCAACCTGGCTGCTTCTATAATTAAGTTTTTTAATTGTTCTGAAGCTCAAACAGGAACACTGACGCACTGTGTTGCTCATCTTCTAGTTTACCGCGCACTTGCTGAACATGCGCGTTCACGAGGCCGAAAATAGCACACGTGATCTACCAGAAGCCAACCAGAAAGAGCTTTGGCGCGTTCCTGAGAAACAGCAGAGAAGATCCAAGGAGGAAAAAATCGCGCAATTTAATTTGTTTGCTTTCATTCAAATTGAAAAGTAACAATGTCAGACGATAAAGGAAAGGTAAGACACTAAGTCATTGCGCTAAAATGTATGATATAACCTCACTAACATGACCTTTATAACATTCTGCATTTGACCGGGGAGAGTGAAAGAAAACAAAGCATAGGTTGGTTGTAACGTTATGAATTGCGGCTTTTGATTGTAGCGCCAGTTCAGGTTTTAAGAACCAATTTGGTTTGGCCTATGCTATTGCTAACTAACGTTACCATCGAACAGAATAATTATTGTCTGAAAACCTATGTGCGCAATTCCATTTTCAAATGTATAGATCAAAAGCTAGTCTTCAATGTGCATGCTAGCTAGCATGCTAATGTTACATCCCGCCGGCATGGCGAAAATGCCGCAACAAGAGCGCAACAATCCACCATGATGGAAGGTGCAAGGATAAAGCTTCGATTTAATTTTGCACATCCCCTGGTCTTTGCAATGTTACCATAATTCCCCATTTTGGCACCTGTCTGTACCACTGCTGTCGGCTAAGATCTCACTTGGCTACCGACATTAGCTAAATATCGTTTTCGTATCGATGGTTGGCAAGCTAACCTTAGCTAGTAATATATAATAATAGTATATCTATAATCTAATATCTAGTATGTCTATCCCTGTCAAATCGTATTTGTCTCTCTGATTAGGCTTTATGTCCCTAATTTATATCACGCATGACGGACCAAGATTTAACGATAAGTTAACCCAAGCAATGTCTACATCCAGTTTCATAGGGCAACAAACCTTTCTGTGATTAAGCAATTTAAGGCCATCTGAAAAAGAAATTAGACAGTCCTTCATGTCGTATGTCGATTGTAAGATTGTTATAAAGTCATTGCTTATAGCTTATTTTTGTTTTTAACGCATAATCTCATAACATGCTGGTGGTATGGTTCTGTTAGGAAGGTGTCAAGACGGAAAATGAGCACATCAACCTTAAAGTGGCCGGCCAGGACGGATCAGTCGTACAATTTAAGATCAAGAGACACACGCCCCTAAGCAAACTAATGAAGGCCTACTGTGAGCGACAGGTGAGTCTATGCAGTCAGGCTATGAAGATATAACGATTCTAGGGTTTTGTTAGTGGTAGAGTAGATTATCGCTGATGTCTGTGTAATGTTCCCTATAGGGCCTGTCCCTCCGACAGATCCGATTCCGGTTTGACGGACAGCCCATCAATGAGACGGACACGCCGGCACAGGTAAGATAAAGTCTGGCACACATCTGCTTTGGCAAATGGAAAGTAAAGTTTGATTTTGTATTTTGGCTGCTTTCTTGAGATACCTGCATGATTTAATTTCCAATGAGCTGCCTGAATGCAATCTTTCCCATGTCTGTGTTATTTTAACATTTAACTGTTTTCTTTGACATGCTTATTACACCACTGGTTTGAGCTAGTTATTAATGAACTAACTGAATAGGCTGCTAGAATTACGCGATTACAGACACTGATCTTTGTAGGAAGTCTGCACTTTCTCCTCTAACCAAACCTTTAAGCTGTCTCCTCTTGACTGACTGATACATCATGGGACAGTTCTAAAACTTTGCAAAGTGCCATTTCACAAAACAATTCTGTTGCAAGTGCACCTGACGGCTTGCAGCAAACACCCTCTGTTTGCATCAAGTCGTCATGCACACTGCATTGAAGACACAGAAGATGCAGTACTCTCTTTAGGAAAGATCTTTGCCTCACTGACCAGCGGCCCAATAGCCAAACAACTTAGCAACTGGTTAGCAACTGTGCTTCTAGGGAGTGGATGCCAGAGTATTTCAAGTACTTTAATATACTGTATATACTTACTTTCAAGTTATTTAACTCTGTTGAACGACTTTGCCAAGTGCATTCAGCAGAAAGTAGAATGAGAGAATGTTGTGCAACAGCTACCAATGGCAGTTCTGGCGTGACGAAACTTTCTCTAAAGTACTAGAACACCATCACGTAAGATATATAATCATGCCATACACCGCTAGAAAGCTTAGATTGCCCTGATTCATTCAAGACCATTCACAAATCAAATAGGTGCTCATAGCCGTAATAGTACTAGCTGTTAGCTCCTCATCTAATGTAAGCCTAACAACATGTCTACATACCTTCAAAGCCACAACGATCGATGTATGCATCCAAGCATGTAACGTAAAAAATGTGAATCAAAACATAATTCGTCCCTTTAACAACGAGTGCTGACACGGTGGTATGACTATGTTTAGATATTGCTTGATGCTGATTTTCGGTTGGCCCTGCTGTTTCAAATGACACCACGCACAAGCCAATCAGAGCATAGGGGAAGGCAGTACATGCCTCGAAAGCCAATGAGAGCATGCTCAGCAAATGTGACGAATACAAACACGGTGTCCTTTTGATTGACAGTAGTTCGAGCCAATGGAAATGTCTAGTGAAATGAAGTTGATAACCTTTTAGCCAATAGTTTGAGGTTTTAGACGATGTATGACACAATGCCGTCATGCATGGTTGTCCATAAATAAAACTCATGCATTCTCTCATGCGCTCGGCAATGCGCTCCATGGTCTGTCTGACAGCGTGCACAGTTTGAGCACAAGCCAACGGTAAATTGTATCATTGCTGTACAGTTTGGTCGGTGATTTGATTTGCAGTCGATAGTGAGGTATCGGTGGATTCAGAAGAGGAGCAGTATTTTCTTGATAGAGTGGATCCTGACCTGGAGATGTGAGTTTATGCTTCATGCCCTCACAAATTTTGTCTTCAGAAAGTAACTACATTATGAGTATACATAAGTATTATGTTCAACGTGTCTATGTTTGTGCCTTTATTTAGTAGACACCTTTATCTAAAGCTAAATGCAAAATATGTCTAAGTCAAACTCAGTTATCATTACATGTACTAGACATACAAAGGAATCGAAATTACGTTTCTCACTGCCCCTTTCGTATTAGACAGACAATACAGGAAAGAACAAACTATAAAAGTGCATAAACACAACATACACTATGTTATGGTAGAAAATATACTCTAACCACTATTCATACCACTAGAGATACAGTAGACAGACAAGACAGGACAGACAAAACAAGTGTACAGGTAAAGCAGAAAACATGTCCTAGAAGCAGTACTGTATGTGCTGTTTGTGAGGAGTCTCTGGGGCTGGGACATCAACACACAGCCATAAGACTGTCAGTAAAACAGTGAAAAATAAACAGAGTAAGTCATATGCTTTGCTTGCATTTAAATAACTGGTACTAAAAGATTGAAGATGTTTCTATATGGTAAATAAAAATACCAATTACTTATGCACATTAGCATCTGTGTATGACTTGGTGCATACATGCATTTATGTGTGCTAAATGAAAAAAATGGTTTGTAAATAGTTTCATAGTGAGCCATCAGATGCTCTGGACAGGTATCACAAAACATTGCACATAAACAGGAAGTGATTGTGCACATTCTTTTATCATTTCCAGGACCATTTTCAGGCTTTCGCCATCGTGAAAGCCTTCATTTTGCACAATGAGCACACCTCTCTGCACTTAGGACTGTGTTTACAGTCCACTCTACCCTCTTTATATTTGCCAATGCACTTTTTTGGCCCTTTTTAAATGTAAATATCATGGGCGCAATAGAAAGAAATGATGGTTTTTGTGATAATGCTTTTGTCATCCCATTCCAAATTGACTGACATCCAAATAGTAGCAGGGAACCTCAAGGTGCCAGTTTTCATTAGAGACCAAGATTTTGTTTTTAAGGAAAGGGGTGGTAAAGTTATGGGTGTTTGATTGTGCTCATACAGCTTTGGTAACCAAGTGTCCTTTTGGAGTCTCCTACAGTAAGAGGACCCAAGGTAACGGAATGGACATAGCTGTTGAAAAAAAGCTCTGAAATTTTCATTTTTTGGCCTTTTGACTCCAGATTTGGACAGCATGAAGCCAAGACCTGTGGCTATGGCCTAATTGTCTATATATTGTCTATATCCTGCCTAGTGGTCCCAGAATGTCTGTGTTAATGTATAGGCAAAAATATAGGCGGAGAAACAACCCCATCACTCTAACCTCTGCCACTCTTTGTCAGTGTGTCACAGAATCACACAGATCACTTTACATTAATCCTGAGAGTGTTACCTTCCCAATGATACCAGACACATCTCTATCACAAAGTATGCAGGATCTGTGCAACTCAAAACTTAGACATGTCATTTAGACAAAAAACATAGGGGGCGTGTATTAATGGGTTAACTAAATTTGTGACGTATGTACATAGTGCTTGGCAGTATTCTGGTTCGAACCGATAACCGGGTTTTATTTTTGTTGTTGAATATGAATTTTTCATAAATCGGCAACACCCTAAACATTTCCGGAACGCAGGTGCGGTAAATTGTTTCACGGGGGACGTATTTCAACACATTTCTCCGCTGATCCCCAAGTCTTTGCGTCTGGCCCCCGCACCTTCAAAGACATCCTAGGGGAAACACTGCAATTTATTTATTTGTTTAAATATTAAGTTAATTTTTATTGTTGAAATACCTAGGGTTAGTTGGGGTTAGTTTGTTTGAATATGCAGTAAATGAAGGAAGATTTACGCATTAAGTTTATACATTAGCTCATTTTGAAGTTGAACAAAAATGTGTAAAAATAAAAGATTCTGCGTTCTTTACTGCCAACTACCATGGCATGTGATTCCTTCACTTTATTCCCATTCTCTTACATCTATTTCATATCTTGCATTGAGGGAATGTATTGTATTAATAAGATACTGTACTTGTAAATGAATTTAGAGCTATATTAAGAGATAAATAAGAGGTAGCACTTCATGGGACCACTCCCAAAAAAAAACGTGAAATTTTGGTCAAACTGCCCAGCTCTATATCTACATTCCATTCAGACACACATTCGTCCAGAAACATTTTCATTTTCAAAATATTTTCACACTGCGACATTTGCAGCCCTTGGGATATTGGTTGGATTGCATCCACCAACGCAGCAAGCTTATTCACTAATAGGGCTAAGCGACTCAAAACTGCCTTCTGTTGATTGTAGATGTTTGGCAGTAGATATTGATTGTAGATGTAACGTGTGTGTGTGTGTGTGTGTGGTGTATTTGCAGCTGGACATGGAGGATGAGGACACAATTGACGTATTTCAGCAGCAGACAGGAGGCAGTTGCTAAAGCTTCCCCAGTAGCCTCCTCCCTTCCTACCCCCTGCCCCTGCCCTCCACTCAGTCCCAGCTCACGGACCCTCTAAGCGCAAACCCCACACCCCATCCAAACTCCAGGGCACCTGGCTCTGTCTGCCCACCTCTACCACCACCCCTACTGGAGCTGAGGCCGTGGGGGGGTTGGGTCCATGTCTGGAGCTGGAGGGGACCAATGAAGATCCACTTGCTGTTCCTGCTTGCTGTCAAGTCAGGGGCTCAGATCAGAGGTGGAACAGTGCTAAGAGTCTGGGTTTGGGTTCTCCTCCAACTTTAGTAATTGCCTACTATTACAAGAATTATTATTATTGTTATTATATATTTTTATTTTTTTTTGTAATCATCTGACTGTATGTGGACTCCTTTTTTCCTTTCTTTTTCATTAGCCTGACTAGTTGTGCAGTCTGCTACACTGGCAGTTAGATGGACCAACCAGGATTGATTGTGACCAGAGTTATTCAGGTTTTTCCCATATTTCTCACAAAATGTCATACTATAGCTTTATCCTCTTCCTCTCTGTATCCCTCTCACTCTCTCTCTCTCTCTCACACACACACACACACACAGAGTATTACACACTCTCTCTGCTCTGTCTCTCACTGCCATTCTCTCTGTCTCAGAGTTTTTTCTTCATTGGGAGAGTAGTGCAGTCTGTTAAAGGAAAGGAGACTTCTGTACTCATTCTCAGCTGATTTTTAGTTTGTCCTTTACTACTGTATACAATAAATATAGTTTCGGTACTCTAGTCTGCCTTCGTCTGTCCATGTCTGTCTTTTAGATTAACTGTAGAGCCTCTGGGTGTAGAAGGACCAAGCCCAGCTCCTTGGCATCATGCAGGGCAGCCTGGGTGTTAATGTGAATGAGAGGAGGATTTGTAATACCGTAGATGTGAACACCAAGACTAGCATGGTACTTATCTCAATGGTAAATGGGAGTTAGCCAGCTAGCCATGTCAAACTAGCCGGTGGGGTGGGAAAAATATGTCTTACCTTTTTTCTTTTAATTAAACATGGTCCGCAAGATACCCTGGCTGTCACTCTGTTGTCTTCACCCTGTTTTCTAGGTCGGCTATGCCAGGTTTACGACTTCATCTTGGAATACCCCATCACCTAGAGCCATAGACTAGTCTAAAAATCCCATAGCCATAGACACTATGAAGTCCCTCACACTCCACAGCAATGAGGGAGTGATGTAGATAAAAGCTGGTGATTTTGATAGAACAAGCTGGTGAATTTGGTACAACAATGATCAAATATCCAGAATGACGATCTATGAATCAGAACAACGGACTATGGAGGCCAGATTGTTGGAACGCTTGCTTGATGTAGGCTGTGCTGCTGGGCCGTTTTGAGTTGGTCCTTCATCAGGTAGGTGTTTTGGCTTTTGCCACAGACCACAACCCCCATGTCCAAAGATATTAGTTAAAGGCCCACTATGCAACATTTTTCATTTAATTAATCGGTTTCATACTGTTTAGGATGCTAAAATTAGTCGTTACAAGGCAAACTAACGGTGTAGAATGCGCCGCCGTGGCCAATAGCGGTAGATGCAGCAATGTTCAGCAGCGCGGTCCGCCTCCAATAGAATGCAGTGCAATACAATGCGCAATACAGTGGGCTTTAGAGGGAGCTCGTGAGAGAGAAAAACAGAATTTTGCTTAGCCCCTCTTTAAACCATTTGAGTAGTAGTATTAGTACTAATAATTATTCACAATTGTAGTTATATGTGTAGTAGCAGTGATAGGAGAAGTGTCCTATCCACATCATATCCCTCAAAATAAAGCTGAAGGAGGGAGTTAAATTATGTTTCTAGAAGTACACGGCATACCCAGAAGATCAAGGACGAGCTGGAAGAGCGTCATCAGTTTACAATATGAAGAGGCGATCAGGATAGGCTGCACTAAGGGAGGAGCAACTAATACCACCAGCATTGTGTGTGGCAATAGTCCATCAATGTGTATCTCTTCTCGATGTCTATCGTACCACCATGGCTCTTAATGCCACAACCAATTAGAGAAGATATAATGAACGATCAGCCCTAAACGAGGGACGCTGTGTGCATGTATTTCCACTACTCAACTAAATATTGCTCCCGAGTTTGTGTTTTCATTTGTTGGAAATTGATTTACAAGCTAAAATAATCTAAAAAAAATGTGTGGCTACTATTAGCCACACATTGTTTTTACTGGAGCCAATGACTTCACAGTTATGAGAGGATTTGTCCTCTACTGTGTGCTGTGACATGTTTGAGGATTCTGTACTTCTGTCGTGAACGTCACAGCATGTGTACCCCCCCATTTGCCATGCCTTGCCCAACCTAGTCCTAACCCAAATCACATTATAAAATAATCAAGAACAGTCACAACATGGCAGAGTGGCACATGTAAATCATTTAAATTCAATGTTTATTTGTTGTCCTATCATCATCAGTTTGTCACCAGACTGATGTTTTTTTTTTTTACTAAAGCTTTACTAAAAACATGACAAGTTGTAAGTATTTTTATTTTAACCCAAAGCTCACTTAACTTGATACTTAGAGACTGAGGCCCCAGTTACACGAAAACGATCTGCACCAAAAAGTACCGTTTCGTTCTCACTTTTAACTCCGAGTTTAGACGAGCGTTTTGCATATTTGCGTTTTTCTATTTTTCGATGCAGCATTCACGCCAGATGGCTAGGTGGCAACAGCAGCAAGATCAAGCTTGTGCGTAAGCTCTCTACTTCTCTTCCAGTTCACTCCTAGCGCGCGGCGCAATTAAAAATAAACATTATGGTGAAAGTTTGCCATTGATCTCCGATCTGCATTACTCTCAAGCGTCATTCATGTAACTTGCTGGAAAAACTCTTCCAGTAAAACTAGTGCAGCTAAAACAAGTTGAATGTCCATCGCAGGATCGCAATTTTGCTTTTCTAGCACTGGGGTATATTACTATGTGAGGAGAAACGAAGTTTTGCGTTTTCAATCATTTACACGATGACGGAGGAGTAGAGCGTTTTCATGTTTTCCACTCTGGAGGGGGTTATCATTTTTTTTTTTTTTGCGTTTTCAACCTCCAATAACTACGTTTCCGTCTAAACGATATAGGGCGAAACGATATAATATTTTGCGTTTTTCACCCCGGAGCGTTGTCGTGTAAACGGGGCCAGAGACCTGCTTACAGTCTAGATCTAAATCTCCAAACAGACGTTAACAGCTGGTTGGAATAACATCAGGAAAACAAACCACTGTTGTTCTTTTCTCAATAAAGTTGTGATAACACCAAGTTATTTAAAAAAATTAAATCGACGTGATTTATGACCTAAAAGTTAAAGGAAAACCCTTCAGAAAGCAACACAGGGAGAGGACATTTGGGAAGGTAAGAGCACTGTTTGCTCTTAACATTTGAAAATGGCTTCTCAACTGGAAGAGGAGATCACCTGTCCTGTGTGCACTGACATATTCAAGGATCCTGTAGTTCTGTCCTGCAGTCACAGCATCTGTAAAATCTGTCTGAAGCAGTTCTGGGAAACTAAACCATCCAGAGAATGTCCAGTCTGCAGATCATCATCAAATGCTGAGCCTACACTTATCCTGGCCTTAAGAAACTTGTGTGAGGTTTACTTACAGGAGAGAAGTCAGAGAGGAGCACAGTGCAGTCTTCACAAAGACCCACTCAGGTTGTTTTGTCATGATGATCAGCAGCTTGTGTGTTACTCGTGTCGAGACTCCAAACTCCACAGGAATCACCAGTTCAGTCCTGTTGATGAAGCAGCAGCTGACAGAAAGGTGAGTCTGATTATCAGGTCAAGAAACATATTTGTATTTTCTAATTATGATTTGTAATATACAAAATGTTCTCCATTTCCACTGTGGCTGCTGTTATTACTGTTACCCACCACTGGGTGGCAGCAATCCTCGTTTGTGTGTGTGTGTGTGTGTGTTAGTGTAATATTCAATAGGTAAAAATTACAACCATTTCACAGGGTTGGTATGCTTTGTTTGTTTTTATCATACTTATTTCTCTCTCTCTCTCTCTCTCTCTCTATGTCTCTCTCTCCTCTTGGATTCAGGAGGACCTCAGAATCAAACTAGATCCCTTAAAGGAAAAGCTGAAAGCTTTTGAGAAAGCCAAACTCACCTGTGATAATTCAGCTACCTACATCAGGGTGGGAATCATTGCTCATGTCAGTCAAAAGCTAAACAGAACATGTACAGGTAGAGACATTCTAAAGGGATTGTTGATCTTGTTCCAGACTCAGGTCCAGAACACAGAGAAGCAGATCAAGGAGGAGTTTGAGAAGCTTCACCAGTTTCTACGAGATGAAGAGGCAGCCAGGATAGCTGCACTGAGGGAGGAAGAGGAGCAGAAGAGTCAGATAATGAAGGAGAAGATTGAGAAGATGAGCAGAGAGATCTCATCTCTTTCAGACACAATCAGAGCCATAGAGGAGCAGATGGGAGCTGATGATGTCACATTTCTACAGGTTATCACAATATCAGTCAATGTGAAATTATAAAACCTGACACATTTGAGTGCAATCTCTCTCTTCATCTCTCTCTCTCTCTCTCTCTCTCTCTCCCTCTTTCACACACACACACACACACACACACACTCACTCACACAAACACACACAGTAATTTAGTGAGTCTAGATAACAGATTCCATGTAAATTCTTTATTTCAATGGTCTACAGAGTAATTATAATAGTAACTCTAGTATGTTCATTCTCTCCATCTTAAAATGTTTTAGAACTTCTACCCAATCACCCAAAAGGAGGAAATGTAGGAGAAGGAGAGAGTATATATGTTGTAACACTGCCGGCTCGAAGCAATGGAACATAAAGGGGAGGCCCACGCAGGTTATAAAGTTAAAGAAGATATTTATTAAATAATAAAGATAATGAAAGTAAAAGGTGTGGTGTAAGTCAGTGTAATGGATAAACCCAAAGAGTAGTGCAGAATCAGTTTAGGGGAAAAACAACCAAAGCGCAAACAAAAGCCAAAATGCCAGGAGGAGGAGAGCACACCATGCTGGTGGAAGTGGGCCTCTTATACCCCTGGCCATTGGGACCCATGACCTGGGCACACTAAGAACACAGGCGCACCTAAAAAGGGCATGGTTAACACAGACCCACTAGGGTTGTTACAATGTGCGTGTTTTTGTGAGTCTGTGTGTATGTCTATGTGCAAGATTTTCTAATAGTCGTTCTGTCTCTTGTTCTTCCCCAGAACTACAAGAGCACATTGGAAAGGTGAGTGATCTGCCTCCTGTCTCTCTCTCCTCTGTGGTTCTGAACCCAAACCCACAGCAGCACTGACTCCTGAATGTTATTCCAGAGCCCAGTGCACACTGCAGGATCCAGAGAGGGTTTCAGGAGCTCTGATCAATGTGGCAAAGCACCTGGGCAACCTGAAGTTCAGAGTCTGGGAGAAGATGCAGGAGATTGTTCAGTACAGTGAGTTAAATACATATTATCTCTCTTTTTCTTCGTCTGTCTCTCTCTCTCTCTCCCTCACACACACACACACACACACACACATATATATATATATATATATATTGCACACACACATGCACACACACACACACACACATACACATACCCCCCCCTAAGCATTGGTAGTTCAGGATAGATTATGAAGAGGTTCTACAGAATAGATGTCTCTCTCACACACAGAGACACGCACACACACACACACACACACACACACACAGAAACACTCACCTGTGAACTCCTGTGGGCTGGGATCCCTTTAAGGCCCGTACACACCAAGTCCGATTTTTCGGATGACATATTCGCACGAAATTACGCAGGTTATTAAACACATGTATTCTAATTAGTATGTACACACCGAGGACGAAGTTCGTTACGGCGAAAAAAACTTTCGGAACAGTCTTGTTTGATGCGAAATTTCGCATGCGAAAAAGAGCTCCTAACCAATCAAATAATGACTTCGCAGGGTTCTAATATACGTAGAACTTCACAGAGGAAGAGAAATGGGTGAAAAACGCATCATTGGTTCTCTGTAATTTGTCCGAAGTCTCCTTAGGTGAGGAGCCAGGACACCTAAAATGTATTCAAAGTCAACGACACTCACCCTAGCCTGAAGTAGGGGAGAGCCGGGGCGAACACTTTTCGATATGTTGTTTTTGCAGACAACGTTACAGATAGTAACAACAACTGACATAATGTTGTCTCTTAAAGTCTTGTGTTGATTCATATAGACATTTCATTTCATTAAAAGTGATAA
>JAGFZM010005588.1:0-21408 GCA_017657215.1 Limnothrissa miodon | reverse complement strand
TTCCTGGTTATAGGTGGTCTGTCTTTATTTGTAAGACTGACTCAACAATCAAAACAGTCAGTACAGGGAGATTAGTTTATATTCAGTTTGATTTTAAAGTTCCTTGAAGAATTTCTTAGTCTAGGCACTGGGTGGTTATATTAAAGGGCAAGTAGTCACAGGCACTGGATGGTGCCATTATGGACATTAGCCATTCAGATATGCATTGTGAGTGGTAGCACAGTGAGAGATGTTGATTCCTCGCTCATTACCCTATACCTAAAACACTATGCCATCAAGAGCTCACGAAAACACTGTCTTATCATGACTAAAGGATGAAGGTCACAGTTCTTTGTTCACTGAATTTCATGTTGTTCACAAACACTATTCTTTACAAATACATAAATAAAAATGCATTTTGTGATAGAATTGGTTCCTATATGAATTTATTATGTCATCTGATTATGTTCATTTCCTGGAAAAAGATAGAGCTTCAATAAAACTGCTAGTGCCTAAGTACCTACAGTACTTACATCCAGTCTTAAAGTCTTAAGGTCTTGAATAGTGTGACAGGACAAGTGTCCGCCGCAGTATTGAAACGCTGCTATTGAGAGACTAATGTGCTGGCATGGTGTAATACAGTAAGCCTGTGTTTCATTCATTATGTCTTTTAAAACCCTTGTAACATTTATCCATACCTAGAAATTGTTCAATTGTCCCTTTTAGTTGCATTTCCATGGATATGTAGATCCCCTAGAAAGGACATGACACTGTATTCTGATCATACATGACAATGCAACACAATGTCCTTAAACATATTCATCAAAAAAAAAAATGTTCAGAGCATCAAAACCATACTCTACTACCCACAGACTGATGTCATGGTCAAAGGGTTCAATCAGATCTTTAAGTCGTGAATGCTGCAGAAATTTGGTTCCCAGTCTGGAGCTGACTGGGATCAGTGGCTCCCTTATCTGCTGTTCTTATACTGATAAGTTCCACAGGCATACACAGGGGTTCTTCCTTTTCAAACCCTTGTATGGATTAGAAGTGATGGGCCGCTGCAAGATCTGCTCCTCACCAGCCACCTTAGATTGCACATTATGTCCTCAAGATGAAAGAAATTCATTCACCAGAAAATCATAAGAAATGAATTCATCGACTATGTCATTCAGGATAACATTATCATCCACATCATCAGGCTGACTTCTCCAGACCGCGCCACTCATATTCCAGCACAACTGACCCTGCATTGAAACGAGGTTCCAGACGTTCTGGAGATGGGAGTGATTGAGCCTACAGTGAGTGGTGCAGTACTTTGTGGACCTCTCCGAGCTGAATGGGATTTCAGCCTTGACCCTTTCCCCATGCCTCCGGTCAGTGAGTTAGTGGAGCAACTTAGGAAAGCAGGATTTTCCAGCACCTTGGATCAGAGCAAGGGGGTGAGTTCCTTTTTTGGGTTGGTTGGTTAGTTGGTTTTATACCCAATTTTTCCAGCTGTGCTGTTCCTTTGACTGATATCACACGTAAAACTAGTCCTTAAAAGGTGGTCTAGTACAAAATGTCAGTTGCAGTTTGTCTTAGTGTAGCTAGGCTATTGCTAAGCTTGCAGGCTAGCACCTTGATTCTTGATTAATTAGCTAAGAGAACTGAATCATAACCGACAATTGTCTAACTACTGTAGTATAACTTTACAGTGAGGTTATATGCAAAATTGAGTCTGCTTTGAACACCCCTACTGTTTTTGTGTATTGGTTTGATCAAAATGTCAGGCTCTACCAATAGGACAGTGGCTCATTCTGGTGAAAACTACTCAGTATGCATCAATTTGAAAATAATATGAAAATAATTTCAAACAAAACATTTAATTAATTAGTTCGAGTTTTTTGTTCCAGCAGTTTGTTACATTTTAGGGGCAATTCTGTGCAAAATTGACTGTTTTGTCAAACATTTGTGAACCATGTCTTGTTTTTGAATGATGAGAATGGTCTGATGGAATGAGAGGATTTGCTGTTTTTGGCTTTGGAATTTAATCTGTCACTGGCATTATGGATGGGACAAAATGTTTACAGTACAAGCAAGCTGAATTCAAACCTTTACATCTGTAGATGATTGATTAGTCATTCCCCAACAGTTCATATAAACATCAGTTAATATAAAGATGAGACAGATTTTCTGTTATATTAATATTTACAGTAGGATGTTGCAGATATACTATAGGCACTGGTCTGATAATGGTCCCAATATCTGGATTGGGTCCTGACATGCACAAAATTGGTCAGTTATTGGAAAAAATGTTGCTTATTAATGGCCAGATCCATTTATAACCAGGGATAGCAATAATCTTAGGATTCTGCATGCTGTGTTTCTGTATGTGTTATTCCAGACTCACTTCCATCACAAAAAAGCAGATCAAGGAAGAGTTGGAAATGCTTCACTTGTTTCCGTGAGATGAAGAGACAGCCAGGATAGCTGCTCTGATGGAGGAAGAGGAGCAGAGGTGTCAGTGATGAAGAAAGAGGCGAGCACCGAGACTTCTTCAGTCTCAAACTAAATCAGACTGTTGGAGAACAAGATGAGAACTGCTGGTGTAACTTCCCTGCAGACAGAACACACTTGAATGGGCTTCTCCACACCAGTACTAGGAGAAGCCCATTCTTATTAACTAAGATGTTGGCTGATGTTTATACAGACACCTGGATGTGGTAGGAATCATAAGCAAATATTCTAGAGACTCCACTCCACTCTAGAATCATTGATCATAAGGGTCAGGTCTAGTACAGCATAATGGGTATGAGCTGAAATGAGCTATATGGCGACTTTACACCTCAACATCACTAGTTACTCACCACTCCTGCTCCCATCCCTACATGACAGACTTTTTTTTTTTTTTTCAAAATAAACTAAAATAATCATTTACAGAAGGAGTATTACTCATAAATGCTTCATTACTCATGATTCAAATCTGGTTCTGGATTTGGTTAGTTAGCCTACAGATGTAGCATGACAGATGTACGGTAGGGTTTGTTAAATTTCCAGTAATTCCAAAACCAAACCTATGCCTTTATATTAACATTCAAATTGTGTGATCCACCCATAAAAACATGAGTCAGTTCTCCGACATGCTGCCACAAGGACTGAGACGATGTTGTCGATGTAATACTGACATCACACCTGTAGTTGGCAGCACACAGCACACGCATGTGCGCACACATATTCTTCAAAGAAAACTTACATTATCTAACATCAAATATTCTTCTTGCTCTAGGATCAGGGTTAGGATTAGAAAAAATATTACATTATCTCGTAAAAAATGAGTGACCGATGGTATACTGCAGGCTGCTGAGTGGTATTTCTTAAAGAGGGTGGGGCAAATCTCTCTCTCTCTCCCTCCCTCCCTCTGCCTCTTTCCCTCCCTCTTTTCCTCAAGTTCCTGACTCTAAATTATGTAAGTTGGCCAATCACAATGAAAGTCCCTCCCTCTGACTTACTTGAATGGAGAAGTGGGGAAGGAGAGAGACTACTGGCAGATTCTCTCTGAGTCTGAACTCTAAACCCTAGATTCAAACAAAATATTAATGTTTATTAAACATCTGTTAAGGAGCCTAAGAACTTTTTATATTCACTGTTTTGTTTTGCTTCTCAGATATGGATCTGATCCTTGCACTTTGAAGTTGTTGTGCAAATTGTACATCAAGACCAGTGCAAAACTATGGCATCTAAATTCATCTCTGAAGAGGATAGCACTTGTCCTGTGTGTTGTGACATCTTCAAGGATCCTGTTGTCCTCTCCTGTAGTCACAGTATCTGTAAAGTTTGTCTGCGGCAGTTCTGGGAAACCAAAGGATCCAGAGAATGTCCAGTGTGCAGGAAACCCTCAAAGGACCAACCTCATTTCAACCTTCATTTAAAGAACCAGTGTGAGGCCTTCTCACAGGGAGGCAGTCGGGGAGGTTCAGCTGCGTCTGAGGGGCTCTGCAGTCTGCACAGTGAGAAACTCAAACTCTTCTGTCTGGAGGATAAACAGCCTGTGTGTCTGGTGTGCAGAGACTCAAGAAAGCACAAAAACCACAACTTCAGTCCCATCATTGAAGCCGTCATAGATATTAAGGTAAAACTGGAAAACAGAAATTAACTATTAACATTGCAATATTAAAATTCAAACCCATTTTCATTTACTATAGTTACCAGTTAATACAGTATGCATTGCTCAAATGCTGCCAATGTTTTTACATTTATTTAGAACATATTTTCATAAGATTACTACATGAGACAGTTAGGGCTATACATGGAAGTGCATTATTCTTCCACAATCAATAACTTGCCACTAAATCATGACATGATTTTTGTTCTTTATAAGTAGTGTACACTTGCTTTGTTCTTTTTAGTTTGTAAAAAATGACCTGCGGTTAATTAAATGAATTGCTATACACAGTAACATGTTTGTGTATTTCAGAAGGAACTCAAAATTAAACTGGAGTTCCTAAGAAAGAAACTGAAGACTTATGAAGATGTTAAACTCACCTGTAATCAAACAGCAGCTAATATTAAGGTGAGAGACGAAGAACATCAGCTCTCAACTGAGTTTAAATAACTGGAAAATAATACATTGATGTTTAATGTAAAATTTTAGACTCAGACCCACCACACAGAGAGGCAGATCAAGGAGGATTTTGAGAAGCTTCACCAGTTTTTACGAAATAAGGAGGCAGCCAGGATATCTGCACTGAGGGAGGAAGAGGAGCAGAAGAGTCAGATGATGAAGGAGAAGATTGAGAAGATGAGCAGAGAGATCTCATCTCTTTCAGACACAATCAGAGCTATAGAAGAGCAGATGGGAACTGATGATATCACATTCCTGCAAGTAAGAACATTCCTGCAGGACTTTGTTGTGTTTTTGCCTAGACTCGTTTTGGCTGCAGCATGAAGCCCTTCAAACACAGACGTACTTTACAATCAATTTATTTGACTGAGGAGAAATGCCATGGGCTCAAAAAAGCCTGACAACAAACCATGCACAAACCCCCTCAAGTTCCCCTCAAGATAGTGACCATTGTTTTCTGCATTTTATTGTTTGTTAAATTTCTTTAATATAATAACAAACGGAGGTTTAATGTCAAGAAAAACTGTAAATATTAATGAATTTCTTTATTGTTACCCAGAACTGCAAGAGCACAGAGAAAAGGTGAGTGATCTGCCTCCTGTCTCTCTCTTCTCTGTGGTTCTGAACCCAAACCCACAGCAGCACTGACTCCTGAATGTTATTCCAGAGCCCAGTGCACACTGCAGGATCCAGAGAGGGTTTCAGGAGCTCTGATCAATGTGGCAAAGCACCTGGGCAACCTGAAGTTCAGAGTCTGGGAGAAGATGCAGGAGATTATTCAATACAGTGAGTTCTGTGACACACACAAACATATAGGAAGTTTCTCCTCACAGGTACTCTTTGCTGTGAAGAGTCATGTGACAAGCTTACCATGTAATGTGCTCTATAAGTAAAACTAAGGTGAACTGTTGAATAGGGCTTGTTTTTTTCTACAGCTCCTGTCACTCTGGATCCCAACACTGCACATCCCGAACTCATCCTGTCTGAGGACCTGACCAGTGTGAAACACAGTGATGAGAGACAGCAGCTTCCTGATAACCCAGAGAGATTTGATTACCATGCCAGTGTCCTGGGCTCTGAGGGCTTTAACTTAGGGACTCACTGTTGGGATGTGGAGGTTGGGGAGAACACACGGTGGCATGTGGGAGTGATGGCAGAGTCTCTCCCAAGGAAGGGGGACTACACCTCCATGAGGGGATGGTGGTTCGTGTATTACAATGTTGGTCAATGTTGTGCGTGCTCTCCACCACATCCCTCCACTCCTCTCCCAGTGCAGCAGAAACTCCAGAGGATCAGAGTGCAGCTGGACTGGAACAGAGGAAAACTCTCCTTCTTCGACCCTGATAATAGCACACACATACACACTTTCACACACACTTTTACTGAGAGAGTGTTTCCATACCTGAATGGCTGTAAAGTATCTCCCCTAAGGATCTTGCCAGTGAAGGTCTCAGTAAGAGTAAAGAAGCCCAGTCAGAGCTGATTGGGCCTCTATGTGAAACAGGATGGATCAGCATCAGAACATAAATCAGATAGGGAACAGCCTCACTGCAGTTAACACAAAGAACCATGTGAAACCAACATGGTTCTTTTTGGTTTGGTGTTCTTGAGCAGTGACTGACATGATCCCAGAGTTCTAATTTGAACTTTTCATTTGTAACTGCCTTCTGCCTCTTGTGCTGTTAAAATACAGATACAAAAGCTTAGTGCTGGTCTCCTTACCTGTGATCATCTAACTAACTGCATCAGAAATGTTTCTCATATGGCACTCTGAACTTGCCCCCTCCCCCTCTCTCTCTTCCTCTCTCTTAATCTTTCAGCATTTTTTCTTGGGTGCATGATTTTCACTTTGTCCTTTACTACTACAAACAATAAACATAGTTTTGTCCCTTAGCCTGGCCCTTGTCCTTGCTTCTGAAACGTATCTGCTGTTTCTTACCTTTTTTCAGTCTTAAGAAGGTGACCAAATAACGTGTTTATATGGTGTCCTCACATCCACTGTCAGAATTCACAAAAAAACCACAGATGGTCTTATTGGCCTGTACAAGGAAAACTGAGTTTGTACTGATAACACACACATCAATGATCTGCACCTGTGTTGAATTTCTGCACCAATGGCTGTGGAATGTGACATGACTGCAGGGCACAAGAAGG
The DNA here is from genome assembly GCA_017657215.1 of Limnothrissa miodon. Classification (NCBI taxonomy): domain Eukaryota; kingdom Metazoa; phylum Chordata; class Actinopteri; order Clupeiformes; family Clupeidae; genus Limnothrissa; species Limnothrissa miodon. Next base: position 14,672 of record JAGFZM010005588.1, on the reverse strand, counting down.
TCACGAGTCTTCCAGACATTCCTGTGTTTCCCAATCTACATCATATATGAGGAGTGTTTGGAGACTGTGGAGTTACACTTACAGACACCTACCAGAACCAATGGTGGGGGCCATATCAGGACGAATTAATGAATGAATGACGATGAATGACACAAGTGGGGGTCATATCAGGATGAATGAATGAATGAATGAATGACACATGCAGTTAACTAGAGCCAATGTTGTTGGCCACATTAAGGATATATGGGCTTTTATGGAAGACAGTTTTCCCTAGTGCCCTAGCTAAATTCTGGATCATTCAACCATGAGTAGCCAATTACTGTAATATCAGTGTTTATTTTTTATGAAGTGCGGTCCATTGACTACTAAACTTAGGGAATAAGTATTTTATTGATTTATATTCATGCAGTTGTCAATCCCTCTTATCGGTCCAATATTTTATCAATTTCTCACAGTAGTATAGGTACAGGTTAAGTGTCAACACATAATCTACCCTACAGTAAATTACTACAATGTCCTTCACAGCTTATAAGAGGACGACTAGATTAAAGCATTAGATTTTGGGTTCTACTTGACAGTACTTGATTCCCACCTCATAACTGAAGGAGCATTGAGCTGGTTGATAGACAAGCCTGATCATGTTCAGTGGGACAGGCAGGCTGTTAAGTGTTATATTAGGTCATTCCCTAGACAGGGCGGGGCAGAAATCCCTGTCTCAACTTCTGATCTCTAAGGCTGTATCGAAGCTGGCCAATCAGAATCAGTCCCTCCCTCAGACTGGCTCACCTTAGTGAACGAGGAAGTAGGCACATGGGAGAGAGACGGACAGCAGTGATTGGCAGCTTCTCTTTGGGTTCAAACACCAGCTCAAAAGGTATGAACTATCTATAAAAGAATCCCAAGGGTTTTGCATATTTGTGCTTTGCTTTTCAGATACTGACATTGGGAAAAGGAAAACAAATTATATTACTCCTCAGGAGGAAGTCAGGGAGCCTCATCAGGGTCTGAGGTGCTCTGCAGTCTGCACAGTGAGAAACTCAAGCTCTCTTGTTTTTAGGATAAACAGCCTGTGTGTGGTGTGTATGTGTCAAGACTCCAAAATACACGAAAAACAGTATGACTGCAGTAGATACTAAGGTAAAAATATTAATACTATTTATAATACAGTAGTTTGAATATTTCTGCAGATATCAAATTAAATAGAAAACGTGCTATACAGTACAACTACTGTATGTGTATGAACACACACACCAAAGCAGACTACTGGACACATTCTCATTCTCTCTCTCCCTAATAGACCAGCCACCCATGACACATACACAAAACATATACTGATGTATTGGCTATCTGTAAACAGTACTGTATGTGTGTATTTGTCTATACACCTAAAGGATCAGTTATAGCCCAACACTGTATATTGTATTTCAGGAGCCGCTCCAGGTCAAACTGGAGCCTTTGAGAAAGAGGCTGAGGACCTTCGAAGAAGTTAAACTCATCTGTGACCAAACAGCAGCTTGTATTAAGGTTAGACAGAAAATATTTGACTCAAACTATAGACTTTAACCATGTTTGTATGTCTGTGAAATGTGTTCCAAGCATTCACAAGCATACCCATGTGAGAAAGCAATTTGATAAAATTTGACACTTTAAACAAGCCTTGTTCCTTGTGTCATCAAGAAGACCTCAAGATAATTAATAAGCTCTATTAGACATCTGTCTAGTGATCTGTAACATGTATAGTCATGGGCTCTTTAGTCTATGTGGTTGTCCTGCATTACATCATTTAGTAACAACAAGGAAACATGTGAGTGCACAATAAATCACCCAGCACGTTTCTTAACCTGAAACACTAACATGCTAATTCATCTCTCGCTACATTCATCATTTAAAAATTGAATGGCCTCCCCTCAATAAGCAAGGGACTCTTCTGCCCGCAAGGGCCATAATCTATTCAAGAACTAGCTGTATACAGAGAACAGGCTACCAATTTCCTGAAACACATTTGAGTTTAAATCAATAACTAAAACTATTTTAAATTTATGGTAATAGTGATGTTGTATGTTTTACATACTGTGTTCCAGACTCAGGTCCAGCACACAGAGAAGCAGATCAAGGAGGAGTTTGAGAAGCTTCACCAGTTTCTACGAGATGAAGAGGCAGCCAGGATAGCTGCACTGAGAGAGGAAGAGGAGCAGAAGAGTCAGATGATGAAGGAGAAGATTGAGAAGATGAGCAGAGAGATCTCATCTCTTTTAGACACAATCAGAGCCATAGATGAGCAGAGGGGAGCTGATGATGTCAGTATACTTCAGGTAAAGCTGCTCATAAAAAATCCAAAATGAAAACTGAGCCTCAGTGTGTTTAGAGGAATACCTCCACATACTAATAACATATGGCACAATGCATTAAGGCAAGCACTCTTCATCGTACTACATGTAAAAACAATACAGCACACTGCAGTAGCCTAAAGCAAGCACCCTCCACACACTATTAACATACAGCACACTGCACTAAAGCAATACAGGGCACTCCTCTCTACTCTAGACTATTTGCAGCAAATAAACAATTGGCCGAGTGCAACTATAAGATAACACAGAATCATTATGTAACCTTACCTGGGATCATAACACTTTGAGGCAGCGCTGTTGGCACAGAAACAGCAAGTCACTTGTCCTTGAATGACATTACAAAAAATATCAGATAGCAAGCTTTTATTGAGTCAATAAGTACTCCAAGATGTTGCCCATTGGCAACTGACCTATGCCAACTGGTAGTCCTCGCACAAGAAAAGCATCTTGCACAAGAAAATCCATACTCCATTATGTGTTGGTCCACACCGATTGAATGTCCTACAAGCGCAGGGACATCAAGTCAGTTTTATTTGTCAATTTCTTCACATGTACTTGACATACAAAGGAATCGAAATTACATTTCACACTTGTCCCATGCGTAGACGTTGACAACAATAAAGTGCAGATGCACAACAAAAAGAATTCTAAACAATAAGGTAATGTTAAGTAAAAAAGTGCAAGTAGGTTTAAGGCATTATAACCCTAAGTACTAACCCTAGGTACATACAGGATATATAAGACAAGACATAACATAGAGTAAGTGTTCCAGCAGTATTGTTTTGTTATTTATAGTGCAACACAAGATTGTAGCAGCAGTAGAAGTAAATATAAATAGTGGTAAAAAAGAATACTAGAATATGTAGCAGCAGGTGTGTGCATTACTGTATATCATCAAGAAGCTCTTTAAGACCCAGCTCTTCAGAGTGCACCTCCTGTCCTAGCACTTAGATGACTGTTTCACTCCACAACACTGCACTTGATTCCCGTTTTGCACCCAGCTGATTAGGGAGAATTTGACTCCACTCCTGCTCAGCACCTGAGAGCCCCCTAGTGGTCGTCTTTCTAAGAATACTTGTTAGAATGCTTGATTGTTAACCCCTTCACTTAAATGGGTACAAGCATCTCCTAAATGAATACAAGGTATCACAGAACACATTTTTTGACCATCAGAAATTGTTCTTTGAGGCTCAATAATAGCGTATGCAAATTCGCTAATCAAACTCCACTGGTTGCTAATCGAACTCCACTGGTTACCTCTGGCGGCTCGCATCAAATTCAAATCACTGATGCTGACTTACAAAGTGCTTAGAGGATCTGCCCCTTTTTATCTAAGCGCTCTCATAAAAGCTCAGGCTACCCCCCGACAACTCCGGTCCTCCAATGACTGTCGACTGGCAGTCCCGGCACCTCGCCCAAGGCAATCCAGACTCTTCTCATGTGTCGTCCCACGCTGGTGGAATGACCTACCAAAAACAATCAGAACAGGGCCATCTCTGGAGGCCTTCAAAAAGCTCTTAAAGACCCAGCTATTCAGAGAACATCTTCTATCCTAGCACTAAAATGAACTGAAGCACTATCCCCTAGCACTATGCTCCTTAAGGTTTCTGCTATGTAGCTTGATTGTTATCCTCGTTTTGTAAGTCGCTTTGGATAAAAGCGTCTGCTAAATGCATAAATGTAAATGTAATGTAAATGCAAATTTGTGAGTCTGAAAGTGACCCAGGAGCACTGCTAAAGGATTTTATTCAGGCTCATTTAAAAGGGTTAGAACAAAACAATTCGTATTTCCCACCCCCCTGGCAAATTCAACCTAGCAAAAGGGGATTGGACCAGAGACGGTTCCAAACGATCTTTGATTGGACCATGCAAATTAAGGAGGTGTATCCAAGCGACTTTACGTAAAGTCAGGCCTCTGTTCAGACTGGCCCCGTTTCAGTGCTGCCATTTCTAATTTGAAATTTACATGTAGAAGCAGGCAGGAGACTGTGTTGAAGTTTTGGTCAGCTACCTAAATTCAACAATAACAAGGTAAATGCAGTTTTGCATTCTACAGTATGAGCCCTTTAAATTAAATTTAAAATTGACTGTATTTTTTCAGCACCTTTTACAATGACATTTTTTGGTGCATGTCTTCACAGAGCACCAGTGGGCAATAGGGACAAGGAAACACTCCCTTTTGTTTTCTTCTGTATCACTCTAGGAAGAAACCATGGGTAGATCCATGGCTCATAGGGATAACCCAACTGCCTAGGGCTACGCAAAAACAAAATCAAATTTTGATAGACAGCAAATAGTCAGTGGTGCTAGCTGAGAATCCTATTAATTCAGTTGACATGAATGCAGATGCAGTAGAGCCAAATATTGTACTTTCCTCCTCTGGCAGTCCATCAGCATTTTGAATGCAATTTGATAGAATTGTCAGCAAAACCCAGCAGAGCTGCAGGATCAAGACTCGTGTGTAATAATTGGATGCATGTTTTCATTTGATGTGGTAATGGATGTTGATCAATGGACAAGTAAGCAAAAAATAACTTATGAATGGAACACAAAGCTAATCTCAGTGCTATGAAAGGATTGAATGTTTGACAGTTCGTTTTAGTTCATTGTCTTATAGTCGTAAGTCGTATAGATCATTCTTTTGTTCTTTCATAGAACTATACAGTAAGAACACTGTAGGAAGGTGAGTGATGCCATCAGCCTTGTAATTTTCATCTCTGTTGTTTTTGAATCCAGTGCACACTGCAGGATCCAGAGAGGGTTTCAGGAGTTCTGATCAATGTGGCAAAGCACCTAGGCAACCTGAAGTTCAAAGTCTGGGAAAAGATGCAGGACATTATTCACTACAGTGAGTTAAATACACACACACACACACACACACACACACACACACACACAGAGTTTTAATGCATGACATCACTATAGAGATTTGTCTTTTAACATAACCCTTTTTAGTGTGTGTGTGTGTGTGTGTGTGTATGTAATGTGACACATGTGTGTGTTCTTTCTCTCTGCAGCTCCTGTCACTCTGGATCCTAATACTGCACACCCCGAACTCATCCTGTCTGAGGACCTGACCAGTGTGAAACACAGTGATGAGAGACAGCAGCTTCCTGATAACCCAGAGAGATTTAATCACTATGCCAGTGTCCTGGGCTCTGAGGGCTTTAACTCAGGGACTCACTGCTGGGATGTGGAGGTTGGGGAGAACACACGGTGGAATGTGGGTGTGAAGACAGAGTCTGGGAAGAGGAGGGGAGAGTATGATGATGATGTGAGTGGAGAATGGTATGTGTATTATAATGATGGGGAATATTCTACAAGTACTCCAGGCCTTGACACTCTCCTCTCAGTGGAGCAGAAACTCCACAGGATCAGAGTGCAGCTGGACTGGGACAACGGAGAGCTGAACTTTTCTGACCCTGATCATAACACACACCTATACACAGTCACACACACTTTCACTGAAAGAGTGTATCCCTACTTTAATGGCTGTAGGTTGCCTCCTCTAAGGATCTTACCAGTGACGGTCTCAGAGTAGCCCAATTAGTCTCTTGACAAATTGGTGTGAGGACATAAGTTAGTGTAACGTCGCAGCTCGGACCAGGACTGATCAGTGTAAGGACGTGAAATGAGTTGGAGGAGACACATGAGCTGACTGTGAAAGGGCAGTCATGGCCTACTGGTTAGCAGTCTGCCTATTACTCAGGGTTAGTGTGTGCTTGACCTCATTCTGTGTTGTGTGTGTGCTTGTGTGCATGTGCTTCACTTCACAGTGTCCACTGTGTGTGTGTGTGTGTGTGTGAGAGAGAGAGAGAGAGTGTGTGTGTGAGTGGACAGTGCTTCACCTTAATTTGATCAATGACTGTATGGTGTGTGTGTGTGTGTGTGAATGTATTTTACCTCCCTGTGTCCACTGTGCACTGTGTGTGTGTGTCATTATTCCACAAATGGGGCTAAATGCAGACACTGGCTTTACCTTCCCAGGATCAAGAGTGTTCAATAGATGCTCTTCTATTGTGCTATTCTCCTACAGACATGGCACCTGTGCTCTCACCTGGTCTATGCTCTGCTTGTACATATGACGCCATACGTTTAGGGGTAATTCATGTTTGAAAAAGCCGCCAACACCTGTCCTGGCGCACTGACTCGTTTTAGTTTTCACTGTGTAATATTTTCACATTTTGTTTGAACTGTCGGCTACAATTTGTTTGTCAAGACATAAAAAGTGATTTTTTTCCCCCCCATCATTACAGTATAAACAGGTGGGGTCATCCCCACCTGTTTAATCCCACCTATGCATAAAAGGTATTATATGGGGTTGGGCAGAGCATTTGTTTAAAAAAGAATAGGGTGGTGTCATTAATGCCTTTAAAGCGGCACCAAGGAGTTTTGAAAATCGCACAGTCCATAGATTGGAACGGACGCATCCCATATGGCAAGTCAATTGTAGTTTCACTTGAACTACAGATCGCTACCCGATTGGACAAACTTCTTTAGTGCAACTGAAGCCGATAGAGGGCCGCAGAGCAAATGCAGCAAGTATCGCTCACCTTGTTACTAGTTGATGGACCACCGAAACGATTTTGAAAATATTATTTTAAGTTTTAAAAAGTCTTTACTGCCGCTTTAACATAACTTGTGTTTAAGATTTTCTGAGAATGTCGAAATGGCCAATGCCTGTTGTTTTGCTAATTGTGTTCATTTTGAGGACACAGACTAGGTGTGTTTGTGTTGTATAAAAACTTTCTTGTAGAGCAAGCCAAAGGTCAAAATCTCGCTTAGTGTTAAAGCAGAACTGGCCAATCAGAATCCTCCTCCCTTTGCCTTTGCCCTGTTGAATAAGGAAATTGGATGCAGAGGAAACATACCACAGCGACTCAATGACACTGACTGCACAGACAACGATTCGTTTTTTTCTTACAATAACTTAAAGAAATCTCAAAATCTTAAAATCTCAGTACTTTGTAGATTCAGTATATTGCATTTTCCATTTTAGACACTGAGATGATCTCCAAACTTGGGCAAATGAAAGTGCAGTGAAATCGGGAGAGGGAGAAGGAAAGTTAGACAGGGAGAGGGAGAGAACATGAGTGTACTGACACAAGCTTATGGCATCTAAACTTTTCTCCGAAGAGGACTTCACCTGTCCTGTGTGCTGTGACATCTTCAAGGATCCTCGCATCCTTGCCTGTAGTCACAGTATCTGCAGAGTCTGTCTACAGCAGTTCTGGGAAACCAAAGGGTTCAGAGAATGTCCAGTCTGCAGGAGGAGATCATCAATGGAGCCCCCCATTAACCTCCATTTAAAGAACCTGTGTGAGAGCTTCTTACAGGAGAGAGATCAGGGAGCTTCATCAGAGTCTGAGGTGCTCTGCAGTCTGCACAGTGAGAAACTCAAACTCTTCTGTCTGGAAGATAAACAGCCTGTGTGTCTGGTGTGTCAGACCTCAAAGAAACATAAAAACCACAACTTAAGTCCCATCAATGAGGCTGCAGAAGATTTCAAGGTAAAATACCAGTAAATTAGATCAGTGAACTTCACTAGATAAAAGTATCCATTGAACTGCCTTAGAGAGTAGTGTGTACCATTTCATCAACTGTCCCAGCCCATCATGGCCCTGTTGTTTACCAACAACTAATGCTAACTTAATGGAGCTTCAAATGTTCTTGAACAAAACTTCAGGTTTTCATTTCCCATAATCAGTCATGTAAGCTGCAGTCCCTATTTCTTCTCTGTGTTTTATAGAATTATCTTGCTCTTAATGCTCTTTAACAGGTCTATGGTTTGACATTTTCTGGGTCAAGTTTAATCCAGATAAAATCTGGGTCAAAATTGTACAGATGTGAAAATTCTATGTTATGATATTTAGAATCAGTGCCCATTTGTTAAAGGACTCCCTGGTTCCACATGTTAAAATGGTGGTTTTTAAATGTGAGTCACTTTGATTCAGATTAAAATGGCCCTGGACTATGAATGACTATTAATGGATGAGTGTGTAGTGATGCATGTGGATCTTTCAGGAGGAACTAAGGATAAAACTTGAATACCTAAAGAAAAGCCTGAAGACCTTTGAAGAAATTAATCTAATCTGTGATCAATCAGCAGCTCATATTAAGGTGAGGCACAGGTTTAGTATTAGCCATTTAGGATCTCAGGTAACAAAGAGAGCTATGAATTCTAATAAATTATATAATGTTTTAGATTCAGGTACAGCACACAGAGAGGCAGATCAAAGATGAGTTTGAGAAGCTTCACCAGTTTCTACAAGAGGAAGAGGCAGCCAGGATAGCTTCACTGAGGGAGGAAGAGGAGCAGAAGAGTCAGATGATGAAGGAGAAGATTGAGAAGATGAGCAGAGAGATCTCATCTCTTTCAGACACAATCAGAGCCATAGAAGAGCAGATGGGAGCTGATGATGTCACATTCCTGCAGGTAGGCAGCAGTCCTTTTTTTAGTTTTACTTCATTGTGATTGATAATAGAATAAACACAAAAAGTGATCTACATGTATAATCACCTCTAATGTTTAAACTTAGAGAAAATAATGAGTTTAAAGTTTTTTAAATGCTTCCATACATGAAGCCCTATAAAAAGTTAGATGTTAAGTGTGTGTGTGTGTGTGTGTGTGTGTGTGTGTGTGTGTGTGTGTGTGTTTAAAATCTGAATAAGATCTTTTCTACCTTCTCATTTTCCAGAACTACAAGAGCACAGTGGAAAGGTGAGTGCTCTGCCTCCTGTCTTTCTCTTCTCTATGGTTCTGAACCCAAACCCACAGCAGCACTGACTCCTGAATGTTATTCCAGAGCCCAGTGCACACTGCAGGATCCAGAGAGGGTTTCAGGAGCTCTGATCAATGTGGCAAAGCACCTGGGCAACCTGAAGTTCAAAACCTGGAAGAAGATGCATGAGATGGTTCAGTACAGTGAGTCTTACCCCCCCCCCCCCCCCCCCCGAAATGCAAGGCCCCTAAAACCATCCTAACCTGTAGTACTGAGTCAGTACTGAGTCTCTCATAATCATAAAGACATCTACAGTAGGCTACAGTCATCTACTGTAGGCTACAGTCTGGTACTGAGTCTCTCATAATCTAGTGGTGAAGCAGCTGGAGCAGCCTCGGAGGACTAATAAGATTATTTCATTATTACGTAATATTAATAGAATCACTTTCATTTAATTAATTAATTAATAGTTAATAATTATTGAATTAAATTAATTGAATATAACTGGTGTATTAAAGCACTGTGATGCTCCCCTCTCTGTAGCGTCTGTGACCAAAGATATTGTGTTTTTCTATGCAGCTCCTGTCACTCTGGATCCCAACACTGCAAAACCCAATCTCATCCTGTCTGAGGATCTGACCAGTGTGAGACTGGGTGATGAGGAGCAGGAGCTTCCTGATAACCCAGAGAGATTTGATGAGTATCACAGTGTCCTGGGCTCTGAGGGCTTTAACTCAGGGACTCACTGCTGGGATGTGGAGGTTGGGGACAACACATGGTGGAACGTGGGTGTTATGACAGAAGCTGCTCAGAGGAAGAAAAATATATACTCTAGGAGCGGGATTTGGTACATGTGGTTTAAAAATGGTAAATATAGTGCATATTCTACTCCTCAGCCTGACACTCACACACTCACAGTGGAGAAGAAACTCCAGAGGATCAGAGTGCAGCTGGACTGGAACAGAGGAAAACTCTCATTCTCTGACCCTGATAATAACACACACCTACACACTTTCACTCACACTTTTACTGAGAGAGTGTTTCCATATTTTAACACTACTCTTCCAATAAAGGTGTTACCAGTGAGAATCTCAGTAGGGTTAGAGCTGTAGAGTTAGTGTATCTGCAGTTTACAGTTTATCTCAACATGAGATTACTCAGTTAGAGACCATGAGGGAGAGGAAGCACCAGAATCAGTCACACTGCCATTAGTCATTTCTTATTTGTCATTCATATTAGTGTTTGCAATCAAACACAGAGTTTTAGACTTTAAGCCTTTGCCATTTCCATGGCAACTACCTTCACCTGCACTACATGCAGTCCAGACCACATCTTTTCATTGCTAAGTTTGAGCTAGACTTGGTCCTTTCATTGGTCTCAATACAAACACCTATAGGCTGACCTAGAATTGGTCCTTTTTTTGGTCTCCATACAAACAAAAGGGTGACACGGTCCTTTCATTGGTCTTATCACTTGAGTTGGGCAGCTGGTATTTCAATGGGCCAACCAGATGTGAATCACCAGATTGACAGGTGTTCAGGTATTTTACATATTTATTAGTGCATTTCTCTCTCTCTCTCTCTCTCTCTCTCTCTCTCTCTCTCTCAATTCAATTAAATTCAAGGTTGAAGAACAGTAGGACATCACATCATTATGTAAAATAATATTTGAGTATTAACAGGTTCACGGCCGCAAGGATGTGATTTGGGGAAATCTGGTGGGGATTTTGTGTACGTCTTTGCTTCTGTGTTCAGTGTTAGCCTGTGTCTAATTATCTGTTATCACTTGGAGATTACTGGTTTATCTGAAGTTATAGAGGTTCTTTTCAGTGACTCTTTGTTGGTCCGTCTCATTTGGTTGTTTTGTGTTTTGCTGCTCTTTGGGGTTTCTAATTCTAGTTGCATTGGCCTGCATGTTTTGTTGATGTATAGTTTATAGTCTGCGTTTAGGCTGTAGTCACTGTTGTCTCTTAGGTTGAACTCATTGTTAGTTTTGTTCTCGTCGTTGTATCAGTATTGATGTTTGCCTGTGCAGTTTGTTTACTTTTCTGTGTAGTTGTGTTTTTGTAATGTTAAATTGTCTGTGTTAATTGTGCTAAGCTGTATTGCCTTGGTTATGTGTCCTTTGCCAGCTGTCTTCTGTGTAGCATGCCTATTTATTTGTCTGTCTGTCTGTCTATTAATAGTCTCTTTTCGATTAAAATCTGGCTCTGCACTAGCCTGGCTAAAACGACTGATAAGCTTTTAGGAGCTTAGTCTGGCGATGCTGCCTTACTATATGCCTTAGCATTTAGCTAATTCACTTGTTCGGGAGCGCCCTCTCGTTGCAGTACCACCCGGAAGGATTCTGAGAGTGATCGTTCTCCCCATATTGAAAATTCTCTGCTACACGCCTTCTGGGAGGCGGGCTTAACCTACGTCCATCAGATGCCTCTGTATTCTGCTGGGCGAATCTACAACCAATCAGAAAACTCATTCCGATGACGTATGCGCAAGCTCGTTTCTCATTGGTTCCAATTTTTTGGGAAACAGAAGAGCTCTAAAACGGCAGCCTGGCCAGACTGACTAGTTCGCGAAATTCAATGTAGCATCTGGAAGTATGGGCGGGCCCAGGCTAGCTCTGCACTTGGGTCCTCCTGCAAATCCTGACAATATACCTGGATCCAATGCAATACTCCATTGTTGGTACTTGTCTGCAACTGTCCATGTTTCTGTAGAGTTTAAATGTTTGTCTTCTCTTTGTAGTTGAAATGTTATAACACACTATGTTTGTATCTATTATCGGACAATTTACATTTGTCTCTATACCAGCAAAATCATATTGTAATGAGTGTGTGTGAGGGAACAGCTGGGATAGTTAATTGAACTGATTGGTAATGGGGGGGAGTTATTAAAAGGAGGCAGCGAAGGGAGGGAGTGGGTTTTTTTGGAAGCGGTGTGGAATATCAGCTGAAGCACTCACAAGGGAGGGTGGGTGCCACTCGCATGCTGCTTTAGGGCTGCCAGCGGGGAATACAGCGAGGGGGCTAGTATGGCCAGGTTCCAGCGTTAGGTAGGGCGAGATTAGTCTAGTGGGGCACCATAGGAGTGCGACGCCGCTTCCCTGTTTCGTCCTGGGTTCTCTGTTTGTTACTTAGAGAAGCCGTTCAGCGCTGGATCGGCGTGCCACTAGTAGACTTCAATTCCCTCTAGTGCCATCCAGCGCCTCAGCTCAGACCCCGGGGGAGGGTCTTGAACCTCGGGGAAGCTAAGTTTTAATTTTTATGGGTTTTGGTGTGTGTGTTTGTGTGTGCCTTTTATTAAATAAGCCATTCTGTTAATCGGGGGCGGGGTTATGTAGGGTCATAGGTGTCTGACGATACTGCTCCGAGCTTTTGATTGCAGGGCCGGTGTAATAAGGTAGCCTATTGTAGTGTGCGTATAGTGCAGTGCCCTACACGGGGTGATGTGTGGGTGTGATGCGATTTGCTGTGAGGCGTGATATATGCCCTTAAAAGTTTGGTGTTTGCCGGAGGGGAATATCGGGGGAGTCTTTTGATGCCCATGTTAACCCATGTCCTGATTGTAGGATGGCTATGAATTATATGTAAAATAAAGTATATCTTGTGGTTTATCCTGTGTGGCAGTGAATTGCTCTCTCCTCCGAAGATAGCTTTGTCTAGGTTTATTACAATATCTTTGTCTCTAAAACATTTATGTGTCCTTGTAATAATGTTTCTCTGTAATAACACAATAAAATATGTCTGTATAACTTTCCCATCTTTTTCATTTGTTTTGTATTGCATTTTAGGAATACATATTGATTTGGGGATTACGCCATAAACATTGATTATGTGGAGACGACACTTGAATGCATGCATATTTTCACAACTAGTTAGTCCCAGGCTTACTCCTACTCCCCTCTCCCACTCCCTCCTACATCCTAATTTAAAGGGATAGTTCGGTTTTTAACACATTAAGCCCCTTTCACAGGTTGTCTAAAATGAAATAAAGTGGTTGACATCGAAATTTTGACGATTGCTTCTGTCTCGGCTATTTGGGAAATGCAGAATCGCCTCTGCCTGCCTTCAAGATGGGTTTCAATGGGCATGTGTTGTTTCTATCCTTAAAACACTGGTTTTAAAAAAGTGCTACTCACCAAGTGGTTAGTGGTGCTCAATGATGTTCCAAAACATGTATCGTAGCAAAATAAAGCTTCCGTCATGTTTTATTTGGCACTTTGTTTATATGAAGGAGCAAATAGATCCCTATGGGACTTACAAAATGGCAAATAAAACATGACAGAAACTGTATTTTGCTACGATACTTGGGTTGGAACATCAGCAAACGCCACTAATAACTCCATGAGTAGCACTTTTTTAAAACCAGTGTTTTAAGGATAGAAACAACACATGCCCATTGCTAGCCATTTTAAAGGCAGGCAGAGGCGATTCTACATTTCTCAAATAGCCGAGACAGGAGCAATCATCAAGATTTTTGTGTCAACCACTTTATTTCATTTTAGACAACCTGTGAAAGGGGCTCAATGTGTTAAAAACCGAACTATCCCTTTAAGCAAGGCACGTTAATGCCAATTATATAATCTCTTAAGTGGGAAACATCATACAACTCCCTCCTCAGAAAAGGGTGTATTTCCTATAGAAACTGACTAAGCATGACATTTAACAGGGTCAGTTCAAGTATTATCTTGCATAGTGCCTAGGGTTCGAGTCCAAGTTTAAGTCATACAAACAAAAAAAAAAATCAGGTCCACTACTTAAGTCTAAATCCAGTCCACAACACACTTTCATACATAGGTATACAAAGTATACCTAATCATTTTTTTTTAATTAGAGATCATTATCATAAAATAAAAGGAAATGTTTAACAAATTTTTTGGTTAATTTGTTAAATGCATCGCATTAGTTTGAGGATATCATCAAGTATTGTTTTCAGAAACACAAACAAAAACAAATGGAGTGAAAGGAATACATTTATTGTTGAAAATAGGTGTGTATGTATGTGTGTGCACGAGAGAGAGAGAGAGAGAGAGAGAGAGAGAGAATGTTTAAGGCTCTGCTGTGCTTTGCAGACAGCAGGCAAACATCCTCATGATAAAAGGACGTTTATAAGTCCTCTGTCCAGATGCAGGCACAACAGGATTATCCTTTTTAGGTGGAGTACAACTGCCAGGGCTCTTAGCTAGTAAAAACAGAGGGAAAAATAAGCACCAAATAAAACTTCATCATCAACAATAGCATAAATACTAGCAACAATAGGTGTATTAATACCAGAGTCAGAGTAGGCATCAGTGGAAGACTTCTTGCTTGATCTTTTGCGCAACTGAAAGAACAAGAGAAAAAAAAAACATTTCAAAAATAAAATCAGATGTGCTGCAAGTACATACATGTTGGATAATATTATTATTAACCTAAATATAATACAGGTAAAAGATTACAAAGCAATATTTCACAGTCAGTATTGCACCTTGAGTCTCCATTTAGACAGCTTATTAATTCTTTGCCCCATTGCTGCTGCAGGCACAGGCTCAAGGGAGGTTGTAGAACTCTGGGCTGATGGAAGTGGAACTGAAGTGGCTTCTGTGTCAGCATGGTGCTGCAGCT
>JAGFZM010005587.1:0-16729 GCA_017657215.1 Limnothrissa miodon | reverse complement strand
TCTCCTCCATCTCTTCTTTATCTCTCCATCTCCTCTTTATCTCTCCATATCTTCCCTTCTCTCTCCCCTCCATCTTGTTTCTCCTTCTCCTCCACCTTTCTCCATCTTTCCTCTCCGTCTCATCGATCTCTTTCTCCTCTTCTTCCTCAAATTAACCTATCAATCTATCAATGGATCCGGCACTCACTAATGACATGTATGTACAAGACATGGCCTGCTTTGGAAAGCCCTGCTGGCGCTAACCGTGTTAACTGTGTGTGTGTGTGTGTGTGTGTGTGTGTGTGTGTGTGTGTGTGTTACCGGCTGATATTACCAACGTTATCAATAGTTTATTAATCCAGCAGCAGTTACTGATGATGTTATCAACACAGTGATGGAGTGTATTACTACATTGGTACATTGCCCTTCCTTTCAAATAATAAAAAAATACATCTTAATAAATGTGATATTAAAAACAATAGTAATATATCCATGTAATTAACAGGGTTATTTAGAAAAATGTGTTCATAAACTCAGAAGGCACACTCACACACACACACACACACACAAATTCAGATATGTATACACAAACACACACATGCACACACATATACACACTTACTCAGACAGAACTACCTGAAGCATTCCAGTGCAATCCCCCAAGGTTGGCTGTCACACACACACACACACACACACACACACACACACACACACACATATACACACAGAGAGAAAGAGAGAGAGGACTACCTGAAGCATCGCAGTGCAGTCCCCCAGGGCTGGCTGTCTCACACACACACACACACACACAGAGAGAGAGGAGAGAGAAAGAAAGTGAGAGAGAACTACCTGAAGCATCCCAGTGCAGTCCCCCAGGGCTAGCTGCTAGACGCCTCCTCTTCCTGCCACTGACACGGGCCTGGGCGCCATTCCTGTTGAGGTCAGGGGTTATCGTAGGTGTGCTCGAGGGGGTTGCGTTGGCGTTGTGATGGGAGGCCGGCGTGGAGGTGAAGGGCGTTGGGCGTATGGAGGCTAGATGTGGGGCTGGAGAGGGAGGAGACGCAGGAGATGTGCTCCTCTCAGACGGACGTGTCAGTGAGACAGAGTCCCTCTCCAATAGCCTGATGGGTAAAAACAAGAGACACGTCAGCTTCCTCTAATCACACATACAGCATCTTTAGCATAACCTCTCTTGGTGGAATACAACACTATTGATTGGTGTTTATTGGTGTTATTCAGTAGGCCTACGTTGCTGCTACTAGTCCTTCCTGGAGACCAACACTACAACAAAGGGCACTCAATGAAAAAGCTGTTAGGTAAAAAATAAACTCCAGATCAAGTGAAGACGTGAATGGAAGCAGGGTTAGACGCTAGTGGCGTTTCAGGCGGATGGAATGTTGAGAGTATGTAAAGCTTGTGGTCCTAATGGCCTGGTCAGACTACACAATTTTTTTTGTCTTTGACTGTCGTTCACGGTTTACCATGACACACTATACGATTTTAGAACCATATACACTGCTCTGGTCGCCAGAATGGCCACATTACAAGACTTTGTGAAATGTATTGCTCCCGTCGCATGTCGTCATAGCACCAGTGTCACAGAAGTTAACACAGGACCTGGCGTAACACTTTAGAATATTGACTAGGTCACAGCAATCGTCACACGAGTCTTGACAAAATTCTGCCCTTCATCATTGTCAACAACATAATTCGTCTTCCGAAAAAGTTCTGACAATCTGGTCTTTCTGCTGGGGTTTGCTGGGTAGATCATCACTGATGATTGTTAAGTATATGATATTATAAGACAGACTCAATGTTTTGAAATTAAATACATTGCAGTAAGTTGGAATGTATCAGAATGGGTGTGAAGGGGATTTTAAGTGCTACAGTGAAACACTCCAGGAAAACAACTCTTATCTGCCTTATCTTTAAATAACCCCAAGTGATCATTTTAAGTGGCTCAGAATTGACAAACCTCCCAGAGCATCATAGCAACAATCATGCTAGAACACTCTTTGAGATTAGCCCAATGATTACTATTGATCCATGCCTCAGCACTTAGGCATTCACCACCTTTAGACTCTACAAAGACATCTAATTGGCCAATGTGAGGCCACTGCGAAAGCTTTGAGGAAACAAATGGTTTGTGACGCAGGAAATGCAAAAGTTTATCAGAGATGTCCGTTTCAGGGCAGGGTTTGTGATGAGACTGTACCATAGCCTCGGCCAAGCTAGTTGTCAAGCTAGCCGTTATGACCCATTGTCATGGTTTAAAAATCTAGCCTATGTGAAAAGCACTTGAATATCCTAAAGAGCCAATCCGATGTGAGCTAAGCTAAGATGAATCTGGGACGAGGGGACAGAAAAAAAAAGAACAGTGTGAGATGAGCACAACCTGATAAACAGACTAGGCAGACGAGCTGACATAAAAAAAAAGGTTTGCTCAGATGATAGAATTTCTTTTGTCTTTCACGATTGATCAGTGATCAATGATTCTCTCCACAGACACAAGTGTTGTGTCATTCACGCCGTTCATCATTGTCAACAACATAATTCGTCTTCTGACAAAGTTCTGACAATCTGGTCTTTTTTGCTGGGGTTTTCTGGGTAGATCATCACTGATGATTGTTAAGTATATGACATTATAAGACAGACTCAATGTTTTGAAATTAAATACATTGCAGTAAATCGGTCAGGAAAAATCTGGGGCAAAGCAGGCTGATATCTTGTAATCTGACCAAGCCCTAAAGGTTGACCTGGCATCTGGAAGGGTGAGGTGCCTGGCGTCTGGCAGGGTGTAGCTTTGACTTTTCCAGGACGCTCTCTTGTAGTTGTTCTTCTTCCTCCGCCCAAACACAAACTCAAACAGCCTTCCCAAACCCAACATGGCTGCAGTTTCATGAACTCTTCATCAACTTTCCAAGAACCAACGAGTCGGCATCACACACACACATACATACAAACATACACACACTGAAGCCCGCCACTCTTTTGAAAATGGGGTTTCATGCCTAATCCATCGCACACAACCACTTCTGAGTTCTGTGTTGAGCAAATATGTAATCCACTTTTTTCCGTATTCTTCTCTGGCCATTTTGGAAGAAAAGGAGAGAAAGCAACATTTGTCTCCAGCCTCCAGCAAAGAAATCAGCTTCTTTTCTCCTGATTCTTTAGCCTTCCTTTTCAAAGTTCCCATGACAAGTCAGGCTCCATTCAAGCTTTGCACGAAGAGGGCAAGCATGCGAGGGAGCTCCAATCAATCACTAGGCAAACCATTAGCCTCTGTATCAAGTGGTGGTTTTGAAATACAAGCTCAGCCTTCTCGCACTGTCATTCTTATTGACCAGAACACAACTCCATCGCACAAGACGGGGTCCCAGCCGTTCAAAGCAGTCGGCCATCACTCTGTGTGTCCAGGGACTGTAAGTCACACAATAAAGAAGAACAGAAGTTCCATGTGGGCGACGTCAAAGCGAGAATGAGAGCGGGAGCGAGGCTCGGCGTGGGAAACTTAATCACACCAGAGGGTGCTTTTCTTAAGCGAGTCAAGCGTCCTCTCCAACGGTCAGGGATCATGAATATTGAATTCCACCTTCTCCCAGGAGAATGCAGTCGGCCGGCAGCGCCTCACAAAAGCCACGTCACAGAGATTGAGAGTCGAATGTGCGGCAGCTCAAGCCTATCTGATGCTGAAGGCAATGCCCTCAGACACCAATCTCACTGGCCTCAAAACCCATATTGTACTTCTACTGTGTGACACGATGCTCTGATTTTTGCTTTAAGCATCTTTGTAGGACTTTTCGATGGGCTATTGTTTAGGCATCAACATATAGTTATGCAGTTGATAGAGTTGAAATCAATCAATTTCTCCATTGTTCAAGGTCTATGAGTGCTACAAACTGGTAGCTAATCAAATGGGCCAAAGAAACTCCTTTTCAGTTTCATTCCCTATGCCCCATTGGGTTAACACTGGCTGCTGGTTCGGTATTCTGTCTATGTTATAACAATTTTTCAGATTCTCTTTCCTGACGTTCAGCATTGTGATCTAAAACATTAGGGCTATGGATTGATCTAAATTTCTCCTTTAAAAGGTGCACAGTGCATAAACTTGGTTTGTTAAAAGTTAAATATGTCGCAGTCACTGTGAATGCTTCTCCAAAAGGAGTATGACTGATACTGAACTCTCTTTCCAACAAAAATGAATTAAAAATTAAACACATGGCTTTAAAAAAGCTCTACTCCATGTGTCAAATCACTGCCAGTTGCTGAGGCAGAACTATTACTGTGAAGAGAATTAGGGAGTGTGTGTCTGACAGGAAACGCCTCTTGACCCAGAATCAGACAACAATTAAGAGCTCATTAACTGTCAGTTGCAAATATTTACCATAGAGATCACATTCCATGCATAGACAGAGATGCAAATATATGGGAACCTTTCGTGTATATGGACTGCTAGCTTCTTGGAATGTTTTTGGTAGTTATGGATTTTGAAACGTGAAAGCATGGCAAAGAATTCAGTAATTAGAATTCAGTCAGTAATGTTCCTGGGTGTGATCTCTTCCAGATTAGTGCAGATCCAACAGATCCCAAGTAACAGATTCATATCAGTTCATATTAAACTCTTTTTCAGAATCAGAACATGTTTAAATCAGGTTGAGTAAAAAATCTGTTGTAACAGGAGTTTGATTTTGAGATTTGTTTTTAAGCTTCTCCAGAAGCTGATGGAGTTCTCCAGAGAGCATGACGTGAGTTGGCAAGTCCATTAAAAACAAAGATAAGAATTCATATGATAAAATCTCTGGAAAATAGCATCTCCAAATCTCCAAAGCAACAGGTTGTGCAGATAACCTCTGAAAACAAACCACAAAGTTTATTCCTTTCTCTTAGTCATTATTGCCTAAAACAGTGGTAACCAGTAGGGGGCAGTGTCTCCTATGATCCCTTAAGAGGTTTGTGTGTGAGTCACTGCACTAAGTTATGCATGCTTTACCCATGCCATCATAGTTTCCAGATCAATGTGGACAGTATGCCATATTCTATACCATACTATACTACACTATATACTATACTATACTAGACTATACACACCCACACTCTCACACACACACACACACACACATTTCTGCTCCAAAACTCTAACTGTAAAACACTGACTTACTTAACTTAGTTGCCTTGGATGCACTTATTTTCCAAACTAAGCCTTTCCTCCCAAATCCAGTGGACAGTCCGATTCCACACCATTAGTGCGCTAGCCTATTGGCCTCATTAGCACTAATGATGGCCCAGCCAGAGGAGCTCCATGCTGGGACTAAAGAGGAGCCTGGTGAAGGGCAGAGACCTGAGACACATACCACTGGGCTACTCTGGGACAGGAACACTCTAAACCAAAGATTCTAGAGTGACCGTAGCATAGCACTCTAGAATCCTTGCTCTAAACACACCAGCAGCTACAGTACAGCTACACTGGCGCATAGGGATATTGTATGTTATGTAGCATGCCAACACACTGGCATTGCTGGAATGCGTGCAGGCGTACCCACACCCATAGACACACACCCACACACATGTAATCAGTCAATGCTTGCTCATCCCACACACTTGCAAACACACACTTAAGACACGACTCTCAAACCAGGGTCCTCACCTGCTCTCTGGGTCTGTCTCGGACGTCTCCCCCTCGCTGGACAGGCCCGAAAAGGACCAGGATGTCCGCGTCCTAGGGAACAGCGTGGATGGCATACACAGCCATGCCTCAAGGTCCGAGAACTTAGAGTAGCTTAGCATCTCTAGAACGCTGCAAACACACACAGACACACACACACACACACACAGAGGTTAAAACTCAAACACAAGCACATTATTTTCAATATCAATATGCTGACATACTGGCACAAACACGCTATTTACGCAAAACGAATGGTCACTTCAGAAATATAATTTAATATAATTAATTTAATATAATTTAATATAATTAAATACATATTTAACCTCAAGTGTATCCCTTGGGGGTGAATAGGCTACTTACTCAAGCACACAATCATTGATTCAAACATGCAAAAAAAGGCATACAATGAAATGCTTTCATATTACAGTAAATGTACAGTATCTCACAAATATAAGTACATTTTTGCAAATATTCTCTCTCATGGAACAACAAAATAGAAATAAAACTTAAAATATGACTTAAAAGACTTAAAATACAACTTAAAATTCACCAGAGCTACACTTGTTTCTACTGGACATAATTCTCCCACATAGGACATAATGGATGTTAGACACCTTGCTAACCTACAACCTCCGGTAAAGGAGGTAGCTGCTCCAATGGGATTAGGTACTTTAGTACTTTAGTTTTGGTCAGTCCATCAAATTTATCTTCAGCTTCCTCAGCAAAAGCAGCCATCTTGGAGGTGAGTTTAGGGTCATTACTGTAAAACAGCCATCCCTTCTCTCTGAGAACTGGACCGCATGCATGGCAATAACATGGCAATGGGTTTTACAATAGTGACCCCAATACACACCTCCAAAATGGCTGCCTATGCTGATGAAGCTTAAGATAACAGTGATAAAAGGACCAGTCCTGCCTAAACCTAAACTGCATTGTGTTACAGAAAAGAAAACAACGATTTACTGCAGTAATGCAATATTTTCAGTTCAAAATATTGCATTGGGCAGTACTATACCATAAAATGCAGTATTTTTGCAGTATCTTTGTCACATTTCTTTTAGCAAGATTAAGAAACCTTATGGCAGATATAGACCTAACTTATCCACACTTTAATTCTTAGCAGATGGAGTATAGCAACGAGTCCAAAATATTGCATTTAATACTGTAGAAAAAACTGCAGTTTTGATACTGCAGTACAATGCATGTGTTTCTATAAGGGTAAAAATAGGTTTAACCTTTCACCCATTCCTTGAACATCACATACACACACATGAAACAAACAAACACACACACACACACACACACACACACACACACACACACACTAGAGATCAAGGGCATGTTGGCCTCAAAGAAAACATGACCATGAAAAGAAACCAGGGCCACATCCCAACACAAACACCAAACCAACATGAAATCTCCATAAAAGCTACGGTCGTGTAGAGATCTAACATCTCTGACCTAACCACCATCGTCCTTAATGCCAGACACAGAGACAACATTAGCGGCCTCGTGAAGACTGATTAGTTGCCCGCACACACACACACACACACACACACACACACACTCACACACACGCACACACACACACACACACACAC
The DNA here is from genome assembly GCA_017657215.1 of Limnothrissa miodon. Taxonomy (NCBI): domain Eukaryota; kingdom Metazoa; phylum Chordata; class Actinopteri; order Clupeiformes; family Clupeidae; genus Limnothrissa; species Limnothrissa miodon. The sequence goes on along the minus strand of JAGFZM010005587.1, from coordinate 9,484 downwards.
AGAACTAATGTACACGCAAGAAGAAAACAGCATCCATCAAAGGCATGCATCAAACAAATGTATAAACACACACACACACTTGCACACACAGTCCATACACACCAGATACACACTAACCACACCCAAACACAGACTCACAAACAGTCTTGGAAACTCTAGTCTCATAGTCTCTTCTTTTAGGAAGGGCAAGGATGAGAACAGCTCTTCAGTATGGTCCACACACAAACATACACACACACACACTCACAATCGCACACACTGTACACATACACACATTGTATGCATACACACAAACACCCTTGGGATAAGCATGGGCAAGAGCAGGCCCGTGGTTCACACACACACACACACACACACACACACACACACACACACATATACCCTCAGGGGGAGCACAGAGACAAGAGCAGGCCCATGGTTTGCACACACAGACTTACACACAAACACACACACACCCTTGGGGATAGCATAGAGACATGAGCAGGCCTGTGGTTCGTACACACACACACACACACACACACACTCTTGGGAAGAGGACAGAGACGTGCCCGAGGTCTTTGCCATTTAGATCCGAAGGGGATCAGAGACCCTGGCAACGATGGCACAGCACATGTTTACAAACAGGAAGTCAAACATCATGCACAACGACCACGACAACGGTACCCTCCAGAGACACATACAGGATATTTACATTTATACTCAAACAGGAAAAACACGCAACAGTTTACACGTCTCGCAGTTCATCTACAGTTAATCAGTTAAATGCTTTAGAGGCTGAAAGAGAAAACATGGACAGACTAATACGTTGGTCAGCCATATTTTCAACTTTAAGTGTTTTTCTTTTTTGCCATAACACACACTTACATACATAAACATACATACATAAATACATACATACACATAAACACAAACATACATACAGAAACACACACACACAAACACACACACATACACACATACGCACACACATACACACACACATATATACACAAACACATACATAGGCAGACTAATACACACACACATACATACACACACACACGCACACACACGCTAAACCTGTGCCTCAGCTCAGGACAATCACTGAATCCCAACTCCCAACAGCGCTGTAAACTACCAAAGGCTGCTGTATCAAGATGTGCTTAAAATAAGACCAAACACTTTGGATTGTTTTTTTCCCCCGTTCTCATGATACAAACAGGCTAAATAAAGGGATCTCAAAGTAGATCATGATATTTCCTGGTAGCTGCCCAGGACCCATGGAAAACCAAGAGCACCAGGTAGACCAGTTAAACCAGTTTTAAACCAGTTACAGGTCAAAGAGTAATAAAACTACCATGCCATCTGAAGAACATGTTTAATAATGACTATAAATTAAATTTTATAATGATACTATTGACAGAGGTGTAACACTAATATAGGTTAATTAAACAGAAAATGGCACTTTATAATTGATTAATTTAATAATTGGCCACATTACATGTCATTTTTTAACTTTAAAAGATTACAATAGAAAGATAACTATGGACCACAATTGCCCCCCTGACCTCAGTTTGGTCCCGCCTTGGTCTCAAGGGTCATGCATATACGAGCCTCACTTTATCTTAAACCTCTTTAAAACACTTCATTACCAATGTGCTTTTCTCCTCTGTGTTCGCTAACTGAAACCAGTGACAGCATAGGGGTTTGGGAACCTAGCTAGCATGCTAGCTGCCTGGAAAATGCTAATTTTTGCCTTTGAGCTCTAGGAGACGCTGGCTCTGATGGAACTGATAGTGCACAAATACAAGTCGCTTTGGCTAAATGACAAATGTGTTGCAGTCTAGACACCTTGTGAGTCAGGAACTGAACACATGCAGATACATGTCAGCAATTAGTACATATGTGACACAGCAGATCCACTAGGAGTTTCAAAACACTGCAACATGGCACTGCAGGGAAACAGAGAAAACACTAAGGGCCCACATAACCACAGAAAGCACTCTGACCTGACCAACTCACTTAAAGAGCATCACAGTTCAAAAGCAAAGCAAAGCAAAGCTTGAAATTTATCCCGTGATAAAGAACAAAAAAAAAATCAAGAGGGCCACTTGATTGTTGTGCTTCTGCCCAATGTTTCTTCTTTAGTTGGGAGTTTTCCCTTGCCCTGTTGCTCTTAGGTGCTGCTTGTTAATGTGTGGGAGTAGTGCTAATGGCATATCTGTTGCCTTTCTCCACACAAAAATGTATAACCTTAACATAGCCATCCTCATCTCTGCGCAGCCCTTGTCACACACACACACCTCCCTTTTTTATATGCACAAAAGACAGACAACATCAGTAATTTCACTACATTTTTTACATTGTCAAAAAAGTATGTGACATATAATCAATCTTTAAATCCTTGATTTTATTTATGAGTGTCCAACCAGCAAGTAACTGTCCTATCCACAATCCAAGACCCTGTGGTTCAGTTACTGTACCAGAGTCAGTGATGACCGTCCCGACCCCATTGACCCTAATGAGTGGACTACAGAATATCTGTTCTGTGGTCTACAGCTGGGCAAACAATAGCAGTCCCTCTGCTTTTGATAACATCACTCTTGCCTGACCAGAGAGAGAATGAGAGAGAGGGGTGCAGGGCGTGTCCCCTGGAGAGAGGAAGTGCACTCATTCACTGGAAGTAAGTACTGTATACACATCCGCCTCGCTCCTCAAAAGTCCTCACAGTGGCCAAACATCTGGAGCTTTTTATTTTTTAATCTTATTCATTATTTCATAACTAGGCTTTCCTATTCCTGCTCCATTTTTCTTTAAAAGTTACAGAGTCTGGACTTAGTGACTATTATTTATCGTTTTCTTTCTATGGCTAGACTTACACTAGTTAGAGTGACTGAGTGACTACTACATGTCGTTTTCTTTCACTGACTAGAAGGAGTACTCATTAGTGTGACTTCGTTTTATGCTATTTCTCGCTCTCTGTCTCCGAGCTTGGCTTTCCTATTCCTGCTTTCCTTTTCTTTTAGTGTGACAGAGTCTGGACTTAGTGACTATTATTTATCGCTTTCTTGCTGTGACTAGAGTTACACTTCTCGTGTGACAGAGCTCATAGTGACTACTACAGTACATATCACTTTCTTTCTCTGACTAGAAGGAGCATTCATTAGTGTGCCTTTGCCTTGGACTTGGTGCTATTTCTCGCTCTCTTTCTACGACTACAGTACGCACTCATTAGTGTGTGACCGAGCTAACTACATAGATGTGTGAATTACACAGCGGGAGCTGGCAAACTCAGACTGCTCCCATTTGATCGATGACGGCTCGTCTGCCTCTGCAGGAGCTGTTCGGGGCTAGACCTGTGGTAACAAGACACTAATAGCAGTCATTAGACAAAATGCTGAGGTGGTTTTCTCTCAGCTAGGGGGTGGACTGGCAGAGTTGCTGTACAACCCACCCCCCCTCTCCTCCACACACATACACACACACACACACACACACACACACACCCGAAGGAGCAAACAATTATCAAATGGAAAACTCACTCACTTTCTCTCAGCTGGTGGAGAGTTGCTGTACAACCCACCCCCTATTCCACACACACACACACACACACACACACACACACCTCACCGCATTCACAAACTAAGGAGCAAACCATGTTCAAAAAAGAAAACTCACAAACTCACTCACAGACTGTGCCTCCAGACTAATTGGGTGACTAATTGACTAATTGGTACTGATTAGACATGACACATGGTGCAGCGTTATTTGATTCAGTTTCTTCAAGACGGATGAGGAATAGGGTGGAGGTGGAGGTGGAGGTGGAGGTGGGCCTACCTGTCATCGCCCATGCCAGGGATTTCATCTCGCTCTTCAGCCGACTGGAACACACATGATGCATGCGACTCCTGGGGAACCAGTAGAACACTCTTGTTTGCCTCATAGGACATCTTGAGCCATCTCTGACATACACACACACACACACACACACACACACACAAGAGAGGGCAGATACAGTATTGAATGTCCATAGATAGGCTACAGTCCATTAGGCTTTGCTTATCATAGTCAAAATACACAGCCTGAACTCAACAAGTAGGCCTACAGAAATAAAACTTATGTTAAAAGTTTGACAATTTATCTGATATTCCCTTTGTTTGTGAACAAAGAAAAGGAAGGAACACATTTGCTTGTCTAATGGTGTTGTCTATTGTCACATTGCAGCCCATTCAAACAAGCCCCTGACTTTGGCATCAGGCCTCCACGTGGTTTTTGTTGTCATCTAAACAACTTCATAGACAAAAGCCACAGGTGACGGGAACATCAGTTCTGCGCAGGCAGATACGGTTACGGAAACACACCCGGCTAAAAGAATAGCGGAGCTGTAGTGATTCTGTTTTCAATAAGAGAATGCGACTTTATCCATTTAAGAAAGACTTCTTGCGTTTTTGTTTTCAAAACATGTTTACCCATCGTTAATTACCATCGCTCCTTGCTCTAACGTGCTTTCCGTAGACATAAAAGCAGTGCTTTCGCCAGTTCAGATCCATGCCTTGCAAACAAAAAGTTTGAAGTGCGACTTCTTTGTATTGTTTTCGATTTCTCGGGTCAACCATTAGTAAATGTCGAAATTGTCCCGCGTTGACAAGTCTGCGTCAGATCCAAACGTTAAGGCCTTTCTTTCTTTACATTAAGTGACCACTGGGCTCACGAAATGTATGCAGTCGCCGCTCCAAACCCAAAACATCTGTCCCGGACACAGAACTTCCCGCTACGTGTCTTTGTCTTTCCTCTCCAAGAAAATAGCCCCGTGCCCAACAGGAGAGAGACTGACTGACTAGGGTTAAAAACTTTGACTTTCTGTAAAAACTCACCATATATGAACCTCGTTTGGCATCAGGAAGTGACTGAACATTTGCCCTGTCGGTCATGACATAATTATACTGCTCGTCGACATCACATCAGCACGGAAAAGAATTAGGAAACGCAGTTTAGCTCCCTCTGACTTGCTTCACGTTACACTTTCTTGGAAGCATGAAGTCCTCGCATTTCACAGCTTCCAGTCACTCCATGCAGGCTAGTTGTTCGCTTTCAAACGGGGTGTCTTAGGGGAGCAGGAAATTCCTTCTCTCCTATCCGCCCCAAATTGCTGGTGAGTAGTGAGATGAGATGCGAGTCATTTAGATAAGCGGCCCATCTTTGTGTTGATATTTCCAGAGCGTCCTCAGGAACCGAGGCGACGTGCCGCGCATCTTAAAAGCGCCTTTGAAGATAGGCACCGGGGTTCTCTCACTCCGGGCAAAAGAAATGGGGAAAACTTATTTTTCCAAGATTATAATTTAAAACAGTTTTAACCTAATAGACTGCCTTAAGTAAAAACCTACAGTAGGCTATACTAGACTAGGAAGAGAGATGTATTTGTTATTTGTCAAATTATGTACAGTATTTGTCAAATTTTGTGACTCTGTTTAAGTGTGTGCGTGTGTGTGTGTGTGTGTGTGTGTGTGTTTGTTTGTGTGTGTCAGAGATAGAGAGAGATCTATCCAACAGATGAGTCCCCACATTTTCCCTTTTAAGGAAAGCTAAACACACTTAACTACCTATCTCCCTTTCCCTTTCTGAATCCTATGAAAACGAGAGAGACACACTAAGAAAGCACATCCCTCCCCTAAGGCCAATATGTCATATCAAATATGCTACAGAAGGTGAACAAACACTTATTTCCAGCCATTGATATGGATCTTATCCAGAATGTAATGTTCCACCCCCTCTGGGCTCATTCTACAGTCCTCAACAGGACTGAAGTTTCCTTCTAGAGTGCTCTCTAACAGAGATTAAATTATGATTAATCAAACACTACATTAGATTATTCTGATAAAAGAACATTGTGTTGTGAAATTCTGGAGCATTAACTTACAAAATCTCACCACTAGATGGAGCTACCATCAGGCAGGGAGGAAAAAAGCAAAACCATATATGATTTCTATGAACATCTAATTATTCACAAGTGCACATAGATTTTCCAACAGTTTATGATAAACAAAATGTGCTTTGATTTCTGCCCCCATAAGTACAATTTTAGAAGCCATACATGTGCTTGTATTGTTTCATGTTTGACTAGATTAACTAGTTGATTCCTTTGGGATTAATGATGTATCTCAATCTATCTATCTATCTATCTATCTATCTATCTATCTATCATTTTCTGTGCTTTTAACCAGTTTTGTGTGCTTTTAACCACTGTTTATGGGGAAGGGGGTGGTGGGGACATGTCTCTACCACTTTTATGAAATTTAAAAATTGTCCCCAGCACCATTGAGTGCTATACTGTATATATCTTGAATATCACCCCTTGGGGATCAATAAAGTATCTATCTATCTATCTATCTATCTATCTATCTAATATGCATTATTAAGTAACCCTTTCATTAATGGAATATTGAATAGCTGAGAATTCTCAATTCTTTTTAAAAATACAAATCAAGACTCCAAATCATTTAAAAAATATTATTGACATAACATGTATGGCATCACCCTGTATTAATGTGCAAGAGGTATTCAAATAGTTTCATGAGGTCAAAAAGTCCAAGTGTATCTGACCATATAACAAAAAATAGGATTCCCTCTCAACATGCCAAATTTATGTCCCAACCAAATCTACACCACTGTATTCATTCATTCATTCATTCATTCATTCATTAATCTATCTATCCATCCATCAATCCATCATTCATCTATTCTTTCATTCATTCCCTCTCTCTTCCCTTCAAGCTGTTGTGTGTGTTGTGAGGGCTCCTTGGCCATCATCCATCCTACTGGTTGGCTGGTGCACATTAGATATGGTTGATGGTGTGTGAACTCATTTATGAGGAGTGAGGTCCCCCCGCCATTGTAAAACAGGTCCCATGATGAGACACTAATATAAATGCCAGATCTTGTTGTTGGATGTTGGATGTTAACTGTTGTTGTTGTGCTTGAGCGCTTGTGCCTGTGCACGTGTTTTGTCTATGAATAATTGGGCATGTCTTAGATGCATAATGCACTTTTTGCAGTGTGTCTTTATGTGTATTAATGTGTGTGTATGTGTATGTGTATGAGTGTGCGTTTGATTATGCACAAGTACGCCTATATGTGTTGACTCAATAAGGGTTCTAGTTCAGACATGTGCAGATATTCTTACCACTGTCTGGTTTTCTACTCACGTGTGCTTAGGGTGGGGTTGATGAGGCAGACGTGCGTGTGTTTAATGCAGACATCTGTGTGTGTGTGTGTGTGTGTGTGTGTAGTTAAGGCTGTATGCGTAACAGCACCCTGGCGTGGAACATCTGTCTGAAGGTCCCTGCTCATGTGGACCCGCACGCAGAAAAGGTGACCTCGGTGCCAACAGACTGGCAACTGCCCCCTCACTCAGAGACGGGGAGGCCCTGCGGGCACTCAGTGTACCAGCCTACTGTCAGAGAATCAGGGAGGGCCAGGGCAGTAATCTCCCACCCCGCCATAGCGGGGGGGGGGGAAACGACCATTTCATGATTATTATGAGAAAGCGCCGCAGCATGTGTGGTCATGGCAATGAGCAGCTGGCTCTGGAATAGTCTGGGATGCATGCAAGGTTCCAGAATGTACTGCATTGCAGCATCAACTTGTGCCATGGTTCCAGAATTTACAGTGTTTCAGAATCAACTTGCGCCATGGTTCTATAATGTACTGCCTTGTAGAATCAATTTGCACCATGGTTCTATAATGCCTTATAGAATCAACTTGCGCCATGGTTCTATAATGTACTGCGTTGCAGAATCTTGAGCCATGGTTCCTGAATGGTTCCGGAAAGAACTAACCCTTGGAGAAAAATAAACAACTAGAAGGCTTCAGTCCTCCATTGTTTTATTTTTATATATTTACTTCTGACTGTATGGCCAAGAATCTTCAATATAAATTCAAATGTCAGAAATTTACAAGTCCGACTCAATAATGTACTGTTAGTGTGTGTGTGTGTGTGTGTGTGTGTGTGTGAGATCAGGATAAAACAAACTCTCATTGGGTAATAAAAAAATATTTATTTTTAGTACTAATAATTACTGTAAAAATATTTTGTGACGTAACATTGTTTTGGTGGCACTGTAGTATGGCAGTTGCAAAAAATGTCACATGTCTTTCCCGTCACAAAACTGTTGTTTGTATTATGTCATCAATAAACATCAATTGCATAATTACACAATCTTCTCATGTGTCACAAAGTGACTCCCATCCTCGCGTTTCCAGAACAAAATATAATATTTTATCTCTTGCGTTACTCTTTATTTTTGTGCAAATCCACAGTGCGCCATTCAGTTGGCAAAATTAAAACAGTAGCTTAAGTTATTAAACACAACAGTAACAGCAGCCGTTGTAATCACTGGCCCTGGGCTTGCTGTGGTGAGCTGGGCTCGGGTGGGGTGGTGGTGGTGGTTGGTGGATGGGGGCAGAGCGAGAAGGCGGATTAAAGACACAGGAGCTGCAAAGCCACAGATCCACTCTGATCTGACCAGAGGCTCCTGCTGTCGCCCTGCGCCCTCCTCATTCTGCATTCCCTCCGGCTACCCGTTCGCTCAGCGCTCGTTCGTTCCTTTGTGTGTGTGTGTGTGTGTGTTTGTGCTTGTGTGTGTTTGTGTAAGTGCAAGCGGTGGTGGCAAATTTTTCTTTGTGTTGGCAGCAAATCGATTGCTTGGTGTCAGAGGTGGGATTCACTTCCTCACAGCAACTGGGATCCTTTGGTGCCAACATTTTGGCCTGTGGAGCACTCTGATTGCTGTAGGTGGTGGCATCACAAAGTGGCAAAAACTGCAGTTTCTTCAGATGTTGAAGTTGAAGTGGTGGAGTGAAGAGCTGGTTCGTTTTCTGTGTCTGCTGTTCTTCCAACGCCGTTTGTCTGTCGGATGTCTGTGGCGTCCGTGATCTCGTTTCTCCGGGACGACGGTGCAAGGCATGAGGAGTCGCCATGGGTCTCATGGAATTTGCCCTGGAGATTGACCCCGTCACCCTGAACCTCATCATCCTCATCGGCAGCTATGTGACCCTGCTCGTGGTCTTCCTCATCTCCTGCATCCTGTACGACTGCCGCGGAAAAGACCCCACCAAGGAGTACCCTGATCAGGAGCCCGCGCCAGTGGCCCCCACGCAGTCGCCCATCCGCCTGGTCGTCATGCAGAACTCGCCCGCCACGTCCGCACGCTACGAGCAACACAACAACAAGCCCACCAACTACCTGCCCCACAGCACCGACATGCGAGAGAAGAGGAGCACCCTGGTCTGAATGGGAAGACACTGAATAGACGGACGCATGATATACAGATCAGACAAACTCAGATTCACCATACATTCAACATGAGGCTCCAGAGGAGGACCTTGATCTAAATGAGCAGATTCTGAATGGGAAGACACTGAATGGACATATGGTACACCGATCAGATAAACTCAGATTCACCATACATACAACATGAGGAGCCAGAGAAGAGCCTTGATCTAAATG
>JAGFZM010005586.1:0-16708 GCA_017657215.1 Limnothrissa miodon | reverse complement strand
TCTCCTCCATCTCTTCTTTATCTCTCCATCTCCTCTTTATCTCTCCATATCTTCCCTTCTCTCTCCCCTCCATCTTGTTTCTCCTTCTCCTCCACCTTTCTCCATCTTTCCTTTCCGTCTCATCGATCTCTTTCTCCTCTTCTTCCTCAAATTAACCTATCAATCTATCAATGGATCCAGCACTCACTAATGACATGTATGTACAAGACATGGCCTGCTTTGGAAAGCCCTGCTGGCGCTAACCGTGTTAACTGTGTGTGTGTGTGTGTGTGTGTGTGTGTGTGTGTGTGTGTGTGTTACCGGCTGATATTACCAACGTTATCAATAGTTTATTAATCCAGCAGCAGTTACTGATGATGTTATCAACACAGTGATGGAGTGTATTACTACATTGGTACATTGCCCTTCCTTTCAAATAATAAAAAAATACATCTTAATAAATGTGATATTAAAAACAATAGTAATATATCCATGTAATTAACAGGGTTATTTAGAAAAATGTGTTCATAAACTCAGAAGGCACACTCACACACACACACACACACACAAATTCAGATATGTATACACAAACACACACATGCACACACATATACACACTTACTCAGACAGAACTACCTGAAGCATTCCAGTGCAATCCCCCAAGGTTGGCTGTCACACACACACACACACACACACACACACACACACACACACACATATACACACAGAGAGAAAGAGAGAGAGGACTACCTGAAGCATCGCAGTGCAGTCCCCCAGGGCTGGCTGTCTCACACACACACACACACACACACACACAGAGAGGAGAGAGAAAGAAAGTGAGAGAGAACTACCTGAAGCATCCCAGTGCAGTCCCCCAGGGCTAGCTGCTAGACGCCTCCTCTTCCTGCCACTGACACGGGCCTGGGCGCCATTCCTGTTGAGGTCAGGGGTTATCGTAGGTGTGCTCGAGGGGGTTGCGTTGGCGTTGTGGTGGGAGGCCGGCGTGGAGGTGAAGGGCGTTGGGCGTATGGAGGCTAGATGTGGGGCTGGAGAGGGAGGAGACGCAGGAGATGTGCTCCTCTCAGACGGACGTGTCAGTGAGACAGAGTCCCTCTCCAATAGCCTGATGGGTAAAAACAAGAGACACGTCAGCTTCCTCTAATCACACATACAGCATCTTTAGCATAACCTCTCTTGGTGGAATACAACACTATTGATTGGTGTTTATTGGTGTTATTCAGTAGGCCTACGTTGCTGCTACTAGTCCTTCCTGGAGACCAACACTACAACAAAGGGCACTCAATGAAAAAGCTGTTAGGTAAAAAATAAACTCCAGATCAAGTGAAGACGTGAATGGAAGCAGGGTTAGACGCTAGTGGCGTTTCAGGCGGATGGAATGTTGAGAGTATGTAAAGCTTGTGGTCCTAATGGCCTGGTCAGACTACACAATTTTTTTTGTCTTTGATTGTCGTTCACGGTTTACCATGACACACTATACGATTTTAGAACCATATACACTGCTCTGGTCGCCAGAATGGCCACATTACAAGACTTTGTGAAATGTATTGCTCCCGTCGCATGTCGTCATAGCACCGGTGTCACAGAAGTTAACACAGGACCTGGCGTAACACTTTAGAATATTGACTAGGTCACAGCAATCGTCACACGAGTCTTGACAAAATTCTGCCCTTCATCATTGTCAACAACATAATTCGTCTTCCGAAAAAGTTCTGACAATCTGGTCTTTCTGCTGGGGTTTGCTGGGTAGATCATCACTGATGATTGTTAAGTATATGATATTATAAGACAGACTCAATGTTTTGAAATTAAATACATTGCAGTAAATTGGAATGTATCAGAATGGGTGTGAAGGGGATTTTAAGTGCAACAGTGAAACACTCCAGGAAAACAACTCTTATCTGCCTTATCTTTAAATAACCCCAAGTGATCATTTTAAGTGGCTCAGAATTGACAAACCTCCCAGAGCATCATAGCAACAATCATGCTAGAACACTCTTTGAGATTAGCCCAATGATTACTATTGATCCATGCCTCAGCACTTAGGCATTCACCACCTTTAGACTCTACAAAGACATCTAATTGGCCAATGTGAGGCCACTGCGAAAGCTTTGAGGAAACAAATGGTTTGTGACGCAGGAAATGCAAAAGTTTATCAGAGATGTCCGTTTCAGGGCAGGGTTTGTGATGAGACTGTACCATAGCCTCGGCCAAGCTAGTTGTCAAGCTAGCCGTTATGACCCATTGTCATAGTTTAAAAATCTAGCCTATGTGAAAAGCACTTGAATATCCTAAAGAGCCAATCCGATGTGAGCTAAGCTAAGATGAATCTGGGACGAGGGGACAGAAAAAAAAAGAACAGTGTGAGATGAGCACAACCTGATAAACAGACTAGGCAGACGAGCTGACATAAAAAAAAGGTTTGCTCAGATGATAGAATTTCTTTTGTCTTTCACGATTGATCAGTGATCAACGATTCTCTCCACAGACACAAGTGTTGTGTCATTCACGCCGTTCATCATTGTCAACAACATAATTCGTCTTCTGACAAAGTTCTGACAATCTGGTCTTTTTTGCTGGGGTTTTCTGGGTAGATCATCACTGATGATTGTTAAGTATATGACATTATAAGACAGACTCAATGTTTTGAAATTAAATACATTGCAGTAAATCGGTCAGGAAAAATCTGGGGCAAAGCAGGCTGATATCTTGTAATCTGACCAAGCCCTAAAGGTTGACCTGGCATCTGGAAGGGTGAGGTACCTGGCGTCTGGCAGGGTGTAGCTTTGACTTTTCCAGGACGCTCTCTTGTAGTTGTTCTTCTTCCTCCGCCCAAACACAAACTCAAACAGCCTTCCCAAACCCAACATGGCTGCAGTTTCATGAACTCTTCATCAACTTTCCAAGAACCAACGAGTCGGCATCACACACACACATACATACAAACATACACACACACACTGAAGCCCGCCACTCTTTTGAAAATGGGGTTCCATGCCTAATCCATCGCACACAACCACTTCTGAGTTCTGTGTTGAGCAAATATGTAATCCACTTTTTTCCGTATTCTTCTCTGGCCATTTTGGAAGAAAAGGAGAGAAAGCAACATTTGTCTCCAGCCTCCAGCAAAGAAATCAGCTTCTTTTCTCCTGATTCTTTAGCCTTCCTTTTCAAAGTTCCCATGACAAGTCAGGCTCCATTCAAGCTTGGCACGAAGAGGGCAAGCATGCGAGGGAGCTCCAATCAATCACTAGGCAAACTATTAGCCTCTGTATCAAGTGGTGGTTTTGAAATACAAGCTCAGCCTTCTCACACTGTCATTCTTATTGACCAGAACACAACTCCATCACACAAGACGGGGTCCCAGCCGTTCAAAGCAGTCGGCCATCACTCTGTGTGTCCAGGGACTGTAAGTTACACAATAAAGAAGAACAGAAGTTCCATGTGGGCGACGTCAAAGCGAGAATGAGAGCGGGAGCGAGGCTCGGCGTGGGAAACTTAATCACACCAGAGGGTGCTTTTCTTAAGCGAGTCAAGCGTCCTCTCCAACGGTCAGGGATCATGAATATTGAATTCCACCTTCTCCCAGGAGAATGCAGTCGGCCGGCAGCGCCTCACAAAAGCCACGTCACAGAGATTGAGAGTCGAATGTGCGGCAGCTCAAGCCTATCTGATGCTGAAGGCAATGCCCTCAGACACCAATCTCACTGGCCTCAAAACCCATATTGTACTTCTACTGTGTGACACGATGCTCTGATTTTTGCTTTAAGCATCTTTGTAGGACTTTTCGATGGGCTATTGTTTAGGCATCAACATATAGTTATGCAGTTGATAGAGTTGAAATCAATCAATTTCTCCATTGTTCAAGGTCTATGAGTGCTACAAACTGGTAGCTAATCAAATGGGCCAAAGAAACTCCTTTTCAGTTTCATTCCCTATGCCACACTGGCTGCTGGTTCGGTATTCTGTCTATGTTATAACAATTTTTCAGATTCTCTTTCCTGACGTTCAGCATTGTGATCTAAAACATTAGGGCTATGGATTGATCTAAATTTCTCCTTTAAAAGGTGCACAGTGCATAAACTTGGTTTGTTAAAAGTTAAATATGTCGCAGTCACTGTGAATGCTTCTCCAAAAGGAGTATGACTGATACTGAACTCTCTTTCCAACAAAAATGAATTAAAAATTAAACACATGGCTTTAAAAAAGCTCTACTCCATGTGTCACATCACTGCCAGTTGCTGAGGCAGAACTATTACTGTGAAGAGAATTAGGGAGTGTGTGTCTGACAGGAAACGCCTCTTGACCCAGAATCAGACAACAATTAAGAGCTCATTAACTGTCAGTTGCAAATATTTACCATAGAGATCACATTCCATGCATAGACAGAGATGCAAATATATGGGAACCTTTCGTGTATATGGACTGCTAGCATTCTTGGAATGTTTTTGGTAGTTATGGATTTTGGAACGTGAAAGCATGGCAAAGAATTCAGTAATTAGAATTCAGTCAGTAATGTTCCTGGGTGTGATCTCTTCCAGATTAGTGCAGATCCAACAGATCCCAAGTAACAGATTCATATCAGTTCATATTAAACTCTTTTTCAGAATCAGAACATGTTTAAATCAGGTTGAGTAAAAAATCTGTTGTAACAGGAGTTTGATTTTGAGATTTGTTTTTAAGCTTCTCCAGAAGCTGATGGAGTTCTCCAGAGAGCATGACGTGAGTTGGCAAGTCCATTAAAAACAAAGATAAGAATTCATATGATAAAATCTCTGGAAAATAGCATCTCCAAATTTCCAAAGCAACAGGTTGTGCAGATAACCTCTGAAAACAAACCACAAAGTTTATTCCTTTCTCTTAGTCATTATTGCCTAAAACAGTGGTAACCAGTAGGGGGCAGTGTCTCCTATGATCCCTTAAGAGGTTTGTGTGTGAGTCACTGCACTAAGTTATGCATGCTTTACCCATGCCATCATAGTTTCCAGATCAATGTGGACAGTATGCCATATTCTATACCATACTATACTACACTATATACTATACTATACTAGACTATACACACCCACACTCTCACACACACACACACATTTCTGCTCCAAAACTCTAACTGTAAAACACTGACTTACTTAACTTAGTTGCCTTGGATGCACTTATTTTCCAAACTAAGCCTTTCCTCCCAAATCCAGTGGACAGTCCGATTCCACACCATTAGTGCGCTAGCCTATTGGCCTCATTAGCACTAATGATGGCCCAGCCAGAGGAGCTCCATGCTGGGACTAAAGAGGAGCCTGGTGGAGGGCAGAGACCTGAGACACATACCACTGGGCTACTCTGGGACAGGAACACTCTAAACCAAAGATTCTAGAGTGACCGTAGCATAGCACTCTAGAATCCTTGCTCTAAACACACCAGCAGCTACAGTACAGCTACACTGGCGCATAGGGATATTGTATGTTATGTAGCATGCCAACACACTGGCATTGCTGGAATGCGTGCAGGCGTACCCACACCCATAGACACACACCCACACACATGTAATCAGTCAATGCTTGCTCATCCCACACACTTGCAAACACACACTTAAGACACGACTCTCAAACCAGGGTCCTCACCTGCTCTCTGGGTCTGTCTCGGACGTCTCCCCCTCGCTGGACAGGCCCGAAAAGGACCAGGATGTCCGCGTCCTAGGGAACAGCGTGGATGGCATACACAGCCATGCCTCAAGGTCCGAGAACTTAGAGTAGCTTAGCATCTCTAGAACGCTGCAAACACACACAGACACACACACACACACACACAGAGGTTAAAACTCAAACACAAGCACATTGTTTTCGATATCAATATGCTGACATACTGGCACAAACACGCTATTTACGCAAAACGAATGGTCACTTCAGAAATATAATTTAATGTAATTAATTTAATATAATTTAATATAATTAAATACATATTTAACCTCAAGTGTATCCCTTGGGGGTGAATAGGCTACTTACTCAAGCACACAATCATTGATTCAAACATGCAAAAAAAGGCATACAATGAAATGCTTTCATATTACAGTAAATGTACAGTATCTCACAAATATAAGTACATTTTTGCAAATATTCTCTCTCATGGAACAACAAAATAGAAATAAAACTTAAAATATGACTTAAAAGACTTAAAATACAACTTAAAATTCACCAGAGCTACACTTGTTTCTACTGGACATAATTCTCCCACATAGGACATAATGGATGTTAGACACCTTGCTAACCTACAACCTCCGGTAAAGGAGGTAGCTGCTCCAATGGGATTAGGTACTTTAGTACTTTAGTTTTGGTCAGTCCATCAAATTTATCTTCAGCTTCCTCAGCAAAAGCAGCCATCTTGGAGGTGAGTTTAGGGTCATTACTGTAAAACAGCCATCCCTTCTCTCTGAGAACTGGACCGCATGCATGGCAATAACATGGCAATGGGTTTTACAATAGTGACCCCAATACACACCTCCAAAATGGCTGCCTATGCTGATGAAGCTTAAGATAACAGTGATAAAAGGACCAGTCCTGCCTAAACCTAAACTGCATTGTGTTACAGAAAAGAAAACAACGATTTACTGCAGTAATGCAATATTTTCAGTTCAAAATATTGCATTGGGCAGTACTATGCCATAAAATGCAGTATTTTTGCAGTATCTTTGTCACATTTCTTTTAGCAAGATTAAGAAACCTTATGGCAGATATAGACCTAACTTATCCACACTTTAATTCTTAGCAGATGGAGTATAGCAACGAGTCCAAAATATTGCATTTAATACTGTAGAAAAAACTGCAGTTTTGATACTGCAGTACAATGCATGTGTTTCTATAAGGGTAAAAATAGGTTTAACCTTTCACCCATTCCTTGAACATCACATACACACACATGAAACAAACAAACACACACACACACACACACACACACACACACACACACACACACTAGAGATCAAGGGCATGTTGGCCTCAAAGAAAACATGACCATGAAAAGAAACCAGGGCCACATCCCAACACAAACACCAAACCAACATGAAATCTCCATAAAAGCTACGGTCGTGTAGAGATCTAACATCTCTGACCTAACCACCATCGTCCTTAATGCCAGACACAGAGACAACATTAGCAGCCTCGTGAAGACTGATTAGTTGCCCGCACACACACACACACACACACACACACACACACTCACACACACGCACACACACACACACACACACACAGAACTAATGTACACGCAAGAAGAAAACAGCATCCATCAAAGGCATGCATCAAACAAATGTATAAACACACACACACACTTGCACACACAGTCCATACACACCAGATACACACTAACCACACCCAAACACAGACTCACAAACAGTCTTGGAAACTCTAGTCTCATAGTCTCTTCTTTTAGGAAGGGCAAGGATGAGAACAGCTCTTCAGTATGGTCCACACACAAACATACACACACACACACTCACAATCGCACACACTGTACACATACACACATTGTATGCATACACACAAACACCCTTGGGATAAGCATGGGCAAGAGCAGGCCCGTGGTTCACACACACACACACACACACACACACACACACACACACACATATACCCTCAGGGGGAGCACAGAGACAAGAGCAGGCCCATGGTTTGCACACACAGACTTACACACAAACACACACACACCCTTGGGGATAGCATAGAGACATGAGCAGGCCTGTGGTTCGTACACACACACACACACACACACACACACACTCTTGGGAAGAGGACAGAGACGTGCCCGAGGTCTTTGCCATTTAGATCCGAAGGGGATCAGAGACCCTGGCAACGATGGCACAGCACATGTTTACAAACAGGAAGTCAAACATCATGCACAACGACCACGACAACGGTACCCTCCAGAGACACATACAGGATATTTACATTTATACTCAAACAGGAAAAACACGCAACAGTTTACACGTCTCGCAGTTCATCTACAGTTAATCAGTTAAATGCTTTAGAGGCTGAAAGAGAAAACATGGACAGACTAATACGTTGGTCAGCCATATTTTCAACTTTAAGTGTTTTTCTTTTTTGCCATAACACACACTTACATACATAAACATACATACATAAATACATACATACACATAAACACAAACATACATACAGAAACACAAACACACAAACACACACACATACACACATACGCACACACATACACACACACATATATACACAAACACATACATAGGCAGACTAATACACACACACATACATACACACACACACGCACACACACGCTAAACCTGTGCCTCAGCTCAGGACAATCACTGAATCCCAACTCCCAACAGCGCTGTAAACTACCAAAGGCTGCTGTATCAAGATGTGCTTAAATTAAGACCAAACACTTTGGCTTGTTTTTTTCCCCCGTTCTCATGATACAAACAGGCTAAATAAAGGGATCTCAAAGTAGATCATGATATTTCCTGGTAGCTGCCCAGGACCCATGGAAAACCAAGAGCACCAGGTAGACCAGTTAAACCAGTTTTAAACCAGTTACAGGTCAAAGAGTAATAAAACTACCATGCCATCTGAAGAACATGTTTAATAATGACTATAAATTAAATTTTATAATGATACTATTGACAGAGGTGTAACACTAATATAGGTTAATTAAACAGAAAATGGCACTTTATAATTGATTAATTTAATAATTGGCCACATTACATGTCATTTTTTAACTTTAAAAGATTACAATAGAAAGATAACTATGGACCACAATTGCCCCCCTGACCTCAGTTTGGTCCCGCCTTGGTCTCAAGGGTCATGCATATACGAGCCTCACTTTATCTTAAACCTCTTTAAAACACTTCATTACCAATGTGCTTTTCTCCTCTGTGTTCGCTAACTGAAACCAGTGACAGCATAGGGGTTTGGGAACCTAGCTAGCATGCTAGCTGCCTGGAAAATGCTAATTTTTGCCTTTGAGCTCTAGGAGACGCTGGCTCTGATGGAACTGATAGTGCACAAATACAAGTCGCTTTGGCTAAATGACAAATGTGTTGCAGTCTAGACACCTTGTGAGTCAGGAACTGAACACATGCAGATACATGTCAGCAATTAGTACATATGTGACACAGCAGATCCACTAGGAGTTTCAAAACACTGCAACATGGCACTGCAGGGAAACAGAGAAAACACTAAGGGCCCACATAACCACAGAAAGCACTCTGACCTGACCAACTCACTTAAAGAGCATCACAGTTCAAAAGCAAAGCAAAGCTTGAAATTTATCCCATGATAAAGAACAAAAAAAAATCAAGAGGGCCACTTGATTGTTGTGCTTCTGCACAATGTTTCTTCCTTAGTTGGGAGTTTTCCCTTGCCCTGTTGCTCTTAGGTGCTGCTTGTTAATGTGTGGGAGTAGTGCTAATGGCATATCTGTTGCCTTTCTCCACACAAAAATGTATAACCTTACTATAGCCATCCTCATCTCTGTGCAGCCCTTGTCACACACACACACCTCCCTTTTTTATATGCACAAAAGACAGACAACATCAGTAATTTCACTACATTTTTTACATTGTCAAAAAAGTATGTGACATATAATCAATCTTTAAATCCTTGATTTTATTTATGAGTGTCCAACCAGCAAGTAACTGTCCTATCCACAATCCAAGACCCTGTGGTTCAGTTACTGTACCAGAGTCAGTGATGACCGTCCCGACCCCATTGACCCTAATGAGTGGACTACAGAATATCTGTTCTGTGGTCTACAGCTGGGCAAACAATAGCAGTCCCTCTGCTTTTGATAACATCACTCTTGCCTGACCAGAGAGAGAATGAGAAAGAGGGGTGCAGGGCGTGTCCCCTGGAGAGAGGAAGTGCACTCATTCACTGGAAGTAAGTACTGTATACACATCCGCCTCGCTCCTCAAAAGTCCTCACAGTGGCCAAACATCTGGAGCTTTTTATTTTTTAATCTTATTCATTATTTCATAACTAGGCTTTCCTATTCCTGCTCCATTTTTCTTTAAAAGTTACAGAGTCTGGACTTAGTGACTGTTATTTATCGTTTTCTTTCTATGGCTAGACTTACACTAGTTAGAGTGACTGAGTGACTACTACATGTCGTTTTCTTTAACTGACTAGAAGGAGTACTCATTAGTGTGACTTCGTTTTATGCTATTTCTCGCTCTCTGTCTCCGAGCTTGGCTTTCCTATTCCTGCTTTCCTTTTCTTTTAGTGTGACAGAGTCTGGACTTAGTGACTATTATTTATCGCTTTCTTGCTGTGACTAGAGTTACACTTCTCATGTGACAGAGCTCATAGTGACTACTACAGTACATATCACTTTCTTTCTCTGACGAGAAGGAGCATTCATTAGTGTGCCTTTGCCTTGGACTTGGTGCTATTTCTCGCTCTCTTTCTACGACTACAGTACGCACTCATTAGTGTGTGACCGAGCTAACTACATAGATGTGTGAATTACACAGCGGGAGCTGGCAAACTCAGACTGCTCCCATTTGATCGATGACGGCTCGTCTGCCTCTGCAGGAGCTGTTCGGGGCTAGACCTGTGGTAACAAGACACTAATAGCAGTCATTAGACAAAATGCTGAGGTGGTTTTCTCTCAGCTAGGGGGTGGACTGGCAGAGTTGCTGTACAACCCACCCCCCCTCTCCTCCACACACATACACACACACACACACACACACCCGAAGGAGCAAACAATTATCAAATGGAAAACTCACTCACTTTCTCTCAGCTGGTGGAGAGTTGCTGTACAACCCACCCCCTATTCCACACACACACACACACACACACACACACACACCTCACCGCATTCACAAACTAAGGAGCAAACCATGTTCAAAAAAGAAAACTCACAAACTCACTCACAGACTGTGCCTCCAGACTAATTGGGTGACTAATTGACTAATTGGTACTGATTAGACATGACACATGGTGCAGCGTTATTTGATTCAGTTTCTTCAAGAGGGATGAGGAATAGGGTGGAGGTGGAGGTGGAGGTGGAGGTGGGCCTACCTGTCATCGCCCATGCCAGGGATTTCATCTCGCTCTTCAGCCGACTGGAACACACATGATGCATGCGACTCCTGGGGAACCAGTAGAACACTCTTGTTTGCCTCATAGGACATCTTGAGCCATCTCTGACATACACACACACACACACACACACACACACACAAGAGAGGGCAGATACAGTATTGAATGTCCATAGATAGGCTACAGTCCATTAGGCTTTGCTTATCATAGTCAAAATACACAGCCTGAACTCACCAAGTAGGCCTACAGAAATAAAACTTATGTTAAAAGTTTGACAATTTATCTGATATTCCCTTTGTTTGTGAACAAAGAAAAGGAAGGAACACATTTGCTTGTCTAATGGTGTTGTCTATTGTCACATTGCAGCCCATTCAAACAAGCCCCTGACTTTGGCATCAGGCCTCCACGTGGTTTTTGTTGTCATCTAAACAACTTCATAGACAAAAGCCACAGGTGACGGGAACATCAGTTCTGCGCAGGCAGATACGGTTACGGAAACACACCCGGCTAAAAGAATAGCGGAGCTGTAGTGATTCTGTTTTCAATAAGAGAATGCGACTTTATCCATTTAAGAAAGACTTCTTGCGTTTTTGTTTTCAAAACATGTTTACCCATCGTTAATTACCATCGCTCCTTGCTCTAACGTGCTTTCCGTAGACATAAAAGCAGTGCTTTCGCCAGTTCAGATCCATGCCTTGCAAACAAAAAGTTTGAAGTGCGACTTCTTTGTATTGTTTTCGATTTCTCGGGTCAACCATTAGTAATTGTCGAAATTGTCCCGCGCTGACAAGTCTGCGTCAGATCCAAACGTTAAGGCCTTTCTTTCTTTACATTAAGTGACCACTGGGCTCACGAAATGTATGCAGTCGCCGCTCCAAACCCAAAACATCTGTCCCGGACACAGAACTTCCCGCTACGTGTCTTTGTCTTTCCTCTCCAAGAAAATAGCCCCGTGCCCAACAGGAGAGAGACTGACTGACTAGGGTTAAAAACTTTGACTTTCTGTAAAAACTCACCATATATGAACCTCGTTTGGCATCAGGAAGTGACTGAACATTTGCCCTGTCGGTCATGACATAATTATACTGCTCGTCGACATCACATCAGCACGGAAAAGAATTAGGAAACGCAGTTTAGCTCCCTCTGACTTGCTTCACGTTACACTTTCTTGGAAGCATGAAGTCCTCGCATTTCACAGCTTCCAGTCACTCCATGCAGGCTAGTTGTTCGCTTTCAAACGGGGTGTCTTAGGGGAGCAGGAAATTCCTTCTCTCCTATCCGCCCCAAATTGCTGGTGAGTAGTGAGATGAGATGCGAGTCATTTAGATAAGCGGCCCATCTTTGTGTTGATATTTCCAGAGCGTCCTCAGGAACCGAGGCGACGTGCCGCGCATCTTAAAAGCGCCTTTGAAGATAGGCACCGGGGTTCTCTCACTCCGGGCAAAAGAAATGGGGAAAACTTATTTTTCCAAGATTATAATTTAAAACAGTTTTAACCTAATAGACTGCCTTAAGTAAAAACCTACAGTAGGCTATACTAGACTAGGAAGAGAGATGTATTTGTTATTTGTCAAATTATGTACAGTATTTGTCAAATTTTGTGACTCTGTTTAAGTGTGTGCGTGTGTGTGTGTGTGTGTGTGTGTGTGTTTGTTTGTGTGTGTCAGAGATAGAGAGAGATCTATCCAACAGATGAGTCCCCACATTTTCCCTTTTAAGGAAAGCTAAACACACTTAACTACCTATCTCCCTTTCCCTTTCTGAATCCTATGAAAACGAGAGAGACACACTAAGAAAGCACATCCCTCCCCTAAGGCCAATATGTCATATCAAATATGCTACAGAAGGTGAACAAACACTTATTTCCAGCCATTGATATGGATCTTATCCAGAATGTAATGTTCCACCCCCTCTGGGCTCATTCTACAGTCCTCAACAGGACTGAAGTTTCCTTCTAGAGTGCTCTCTAACAGAGATTAAATTATGATTAATCAAACACTACATTAGATTATTCTGATAAAAGAACATTGTGTTGTGAAATTCTGGAGCATTAACTTACAAAATCTCACCACTAGATGGAGCTACCATCAGGCAGGGAGGAAAAAAGCAAAACCATATATGATTTCTATGAACATCTAATTATTCACAAGTGCACATAGATTTTCCAACAGTTTATGATAAACAAAATGTGCTTTGATTTCTGCCCCCATAAGTACAATTTTAGAAGCCATACATGTGCTTGTATTGTTTCATGTTTGACTAGATTAACTAGTTGATTCCTTTGGGATTAATGATGTATCTCAATCTATCTATCTATCTATCTATCTATCTATCTATCTATCATTTTCTGTGCTTTTAACCAGTTTTGTGTGCTTTTAACCACTGTTTATGGGGAAGGGGGTGGTGGGGACATGTCTCTACCACTTTTATGAAATTTAAAAATTGTCCCCAGCACCATTGAGTGCTATACTGTATATATCTTGAATATCACCCCTTGGGGATCAATAAAGTATCTATCTATCTATCTATCTATCTATCTATCTAATATGCATTATTAAGTAACCCTTTCATTAATGGAATATTGAATAGCTGAGAATTCTCAATTCTTTTTAAAAATACAAATCAAGACTCCAAATCATTTAAAAAATATTATTGACATAACATGTATGGCATCACCCTGTATTAATGTGCAAGAGGTATTCAAATAGTTTCATGAGGTCAAAAAGTCCAAGTGTATCTGACCATATAACAAAAAATAGGATTCCCTCTCAACATGCCAAATTTATGTCCCAACCAAATCTACACCACTGTATTCATTCATTCATTCATTCATTCATTCATTAATCTATCTATCCATCCATCAATCCATCATTCATCTATTCTTTCATTCATTCCCTCTCTCTTCCCTTCAAGCTGTTGTGTGTGTTGTGAGGGCTCCTTGGCCATCATCCATCCTACTGGTTGGCTGGTGCACATTAGATATGGTTGATGGTGTGTGAACTCATTTATGAGGAGTGAGGTCCCCCCGCCATTGTAAAACAGGTCCCATGATGAGACACTAATATAAATGCCAGATCTTGTTGTTAATGGATGTTAACTGTTGTTGTTGTGCTTGAGCGCTTGTGCCTGTGCACGTGTTTTGTCTATGAATAATTGGGCATGTCTTAGATGCATAATGCACTTTTTGCAGTGTGTCTTTATGTGTATTAATGTGTGTGTATGTGTATGTGTATGAGTGTGCGTTTGATTATGCACAAGTACGCCTATATGTGTTGACTCAATAAGGGTTCTAGTTCAGACATGTGCAGATATTCTTACCACTGTCTGGTTTTCTACTCACGTGTGCTTAGGGTGGGGTTGATGAGGCAGACGTGCGTGTGTTTAATGCAGACATCTGTGTGTGTGTGTGTGTGTGTGTGTGTGTAGTTAAGGCTGTATGCGTAACAGCACCCTGGCGTGGAACATCTGTCTGAAGGTCCCTGCTCATGTGGACCCGCACGCAGAAAAGGTGACCTCGGTGCCAACAGACTGGCAACTGCCCCCTCACTCAGAGACGGGGAGGCCCTGCGGGCACTCAGTGTACCAGCCTACTGTCAGAGAATCAGGGAGGGCCAGGGCAGTAATCTCCCACCCCGCCATAGCGGGGGGGGGAAACGACCATTTCATGATTATTATGAGAAAGCGCCGCAGCATGTGTGGTCATGGCAATGAGCAGCTGGCTCTGGAATAGTCTGGGATGCATGCAAGGTTCCAGAATGTACTGCATTGCAGCATCAACTTGTGCCATGGTTCCAGAATTTACAGTGTTTCAGAATCAACTTGCGCCATGGTTCTATAATGTACTGCCTTGTAGAATCAATTTGCACCATGGTTCTATAATGCCTTATAGAATCAACTTGCGCCATGGTTCTATAATGTACTGCGTTGCAGAATCTTGAGCCATGGTTCCTGAATGGTTCCGGAAAGAACTAACCCTTGGAGAAAAATAAACAACTAGAAGGCTTCAGTCCTCCATTGTTTTATTTTTATATATTTACTTCTGACTGTATGGCCAAGAATCTTCAATATAAATTCAAATGTCAGAAATTTACAAGTCCGACTCAATAATGTACTGTTAGTGTGTGTGTGTGTGTGTGTGTGTGTGTGTGTGTGAGATCAGGATAAAACAAACTCTCATTGGGTAATAAAAAAATATTTATTTTTAGTACTAATAATTACTGTAAAAATATTTTGTGACGTAACATTGTTTTGGTGGCACTGTAGTATGGCAGTTGCAAAAAATGTCACATGTCTTTCCCGTCACAAAACTGTTGTTTGTATTATGTCATCAATAAACATCAATTGCATAATTACACAATCTTCTCATGTGTCACAAAGTGACTCCCATCCTCGCGTTTCCAGAACAAAATATAATATTTTATCTCTTGCGTTACTCTTTATTTTTGTGCAAATCCACAGTGCGCCATTCAGTTGGCAAAATTAAAACAGTAGCTTAAGTTATTAAACACAACAGTAACAGCAGCCGTTGTAATCACTGGCCCTGGGCTTGCTGTGGTGAGCTGGGCTCGGGTGGGGTGGTGGTGGTGGTTGGTGGATGGGGGCAGAGCGAGAAGGCGGATTAAAGACACAGGAGCTGCAAAGCCACAGATCCACTCTGATCTGACCAGAGGCTCCTGCTGTCGCCCTGCGCCCTCCTCATTCTGCATTCCCTCCGGCTACCCGTTCGCTCAGCGCTCGTTCGTTCCTTTGTGTGTGTGTGTGTGTGTTTGTGCTTGTGTGTGTTTGTGTAAGTGCAAGCGGTGGTGGCAATTTTTTCTTTGTGTTGGCAGCAAATCGATTGCTTGGTGTCAGAGGTGGGATTCACTTCCTCACAGCAACTGGGATCCTTTGGTGCCAACATTGTGGCCTGTGGAGCACTCTGATTGCTGTAGGTGGTGGCATCACAAAGTGGCAAAAACTGCAGTTTCTTCAGATGTTGAAGTTGAAGTGGTGGAGTGAAGAGCTGGTTCGTTTTCTGTGTCTGCTGTTCTTCCAACGCCGTTTGTCTGTCGGATGTCTGTGGCGTCCGTGATCTCGTTTCTCCGGGACGACGGTGCAAGGCATGAGGAGTCGCCATGGGTCTCATGGAATTTGCCCTGGAGATTGACCCCGTCACCCTGAACCTCATCATCCTCATCGGCAGCTATGTGACCCTGCTCGTGGTCTTCCTCATCTCCTGCATCCTGTACGACTGCCGCGGAAAAGACCCCACCAAGGAGTACCCTGATCAGGAGCCCGCGCCAGTGGCCCCCACGCAGTCGCCCATCCGCCTGGTCGTCATGCAGAACTCGCCCGCCACGTCCGCACGCTACGAGCAACACAACAACAAGCCCACCAACTACCTGCCCCACAGCACCGACATGCGAGAGAAGAGGAGCACCCTGGTCTGAATGGGAAGACACTGAATAGACGGACGCATGATATACAGATCAGACAAACTCAGATTCACCATACATTCAACATGAGGCTCCAGAGGAGGACCTTGATCTAAATGAGCAGATTCTGAATGGGAAGACACTGAATGGACATATGGTACACCGATCAGATAAACTCAGATTCACCATACATACAACATGAGGAGCCAGAGAAGAGCCTTGATCTAAATG
>JAGFZM010005585.1:0-21559 GCA_017657215.1 Limnothrissa miodon | reverse complement strand
TATTATTTTTATAAAACACTATTTATTCTATATGGCTGTGAATGCATGTGTAAGTGAAATAGTATCTATTAGTTCCTAGTTTGTTTAAAGTTACTAAAATTAATGTATTGTACACATATTTGCAAAAAAAATATAGCATTTCTTTTTCTAAATATACTCAACTTGCATAAGTCCTAAATGAAGATTTTTGATACTTAATGTTTTTCCTATTCGTTTTCATTAAAAAAACAACAACAAAAACAAACAGGTTTTGATACAGTGGGAAATTACGCTTGTAATGTCTTTCACCATTTTATTTGATAAAGCAAAGTTATGGAGTGACTTGGAGTGTTTGTTACAAGGTCTACTATACTATATAGGATCTGTTTTTCTTTTGGCTTTGCAAATCAAATCTGCAAAAATATACATTTTTGATTTGTAAGAGAATGATACACACTATAATTGCAGCTACAAGCATAAAACAAGTTATTTTTGTAATTCTTTTTTATACATCTCTTTCCTTTGTGTATCAAAACTTTAATTTGATATTTATAAGTAATATTAGCTTAATGGCAAGGTTTAGTAAACTACATTAAAAACACATAAAGAATGTAAACAGAACAGAAAGAAACTAAGGGGTGTGTTGAAAGTGGCAAAAGATTCCATCAAATGACTAAAAATAACAATAACAATGAGACACATCTTATCTACACATCTACACATCTATGTTACTCTGTATCTGTTGCCATAGAACTACCAACACATTGCCCTTTGAGATTCTTTGAAATTAGTGCATACAATTCAATGTGTTCAATTTATATTCCTGATTGGGCTATTATTATTGTAAATGCATTACTACTCAATAACCCTCTGAACTTAACCGACTTCCTTTGATTAACAAAGACAATGATCCAAAAAACAACATACCATTTTTAAGATGACATGAACATTCCGGAGGCCCACACATACCTTTATGTGATTCTCACGTTTTTTTCTCAACCCACTCTGATTTGGAGGAGGCTGATTTTTAGCTCTTCATTGGTGCACAACAGAATAAGAGTCAGTTGGGTATGCACTGGAAAATGTAAACTTGAAGGCCAGCTCTGCAAGTAATGTTATACTCTATCTTTCTGATCTGAGTGTGGTAATAAGTGGGTACACTCATGACGTAGCTGTAGTCTGTAAACTCTACATGCAGTCTAAAGGAAGTGGGTTTGCAGGGAATGCAATCAAGTTGCTTGGAAGTGAGAGGCTCAGAGCCCCCGTGATACAGTTGTACCTGTACCTACATAAACACAGTCCTAGCCAGGATGGATGACAAGCGTCGGTATAGCACAGTATGCAAAATATCCCATGTCATTGTAAAAGACCGAAGACAGCTTGGCAATATAGTATAAAATCTGTGCATGTTAATTTTAGTTACTGTAGTTAATTTAAGTAATTTTACATGATGTACAGTAAATATATGTTTTATGTAAAGACTTATATTTTACTTACATTAATACTGGCTATTGGTAACATGATCAGAATGTGCGACCTCTTTTACAAAGAAGCTCTCAAAATCTCAAACATGCAGGATTTATCAAAAATTCAGACCAGAATTGATTTTTAATTAATTTGTTGGATAAAATATATATTAAAAAAAATCACTCACCCCAGGTATCTTCCTCGTGCCTGATTTTATAAGCATAGCCTAGGCGTATTTATACAGACAGGACAGGGGAAAAAAATTGTTTTTCTATCAAAGTGGGAAATGATCTCTCTGACCGCAAACGGTTCTCTTACACAAACACAGTTAGTATAAACAATTTTACCCAACTGCAGACATAATTTTGTAAACCTACATAACACAAATTTGTGCTTCATTCGTGTCAAATTTCTCACTTAATGTTTGGTGTTTTTGTTTACTTTTATTGGTTATATGTATGTCACTGTATGCGCACATATATACACAAACACACACCTACACATAAAAGAATTATTTATATAAAAAAAGAATAACATCCTAGCTGGTCTATACTGTAAAGATCTCTTATCTCTTCAGTTCCATATGATCCACAAAGTGGATATTTATCACAGGCTGTGATACATGCACGTACATACACATCCACACTCATGCTGATGGCTTTTTCTGGGTTAAATGATCAAAGGTTCCTCCTCATATATTTTAACGAGGCCTGACTCAGTTTTTCTTAACTTTATTGCTCAATGTGAGAAAATGACTAATCCAACAAACCAAAACAGCTGACCCCATCTTTCGCATTGTTCAGATCAGTTTAACAGGTTCTTAACAGGTTTTTCTTAGCTGCTAATTTTAAATCACGTGTATGAAAATGAATCCTGCAAATATCTGCAACAGATACAGGTGGAAACAACGAAACATGAAGAAATGATAAAATAACAATTACAATTAGACTAATCGTAACGAGGCCTTTCTGTGAAATTTGAAGTGCATACAACGCTAACAGTGAAACCAGTGGGCCGATGAATGAAAGTTGTCAGATTGTCTAATTCTAATCAGTATTTGCATTTTTCACATTAGGTGGGACAAATGGAAAAAATGTGTGCATCTCCCGTCAGAGAAAGAGAAACCACATGGATGAACACCTCCACATGGATGAACACATCTATGCAGAGTTATGTACACTGAAGAATTTGAAAAACACAGTAAATTGAGGTCACCTACACCTGCATAATGTATTTTGGAAGTTTTCAGTCAAATCAGTTGATATAGAAATCTGGTCTGAATCATTCAATAGCCCTGTTGTTCAAGGTCATGCAAAAAAAGGTAAAAGGAAACAAAAAAATATTCCTGCAATTAAGGTTGAATGACAAACCAGCAACTAATGCATAGCAAATACATAACTGTGCCCCATTAACCGAATGTTAGTTGCTGGGTTCATTAGGGTGGTCTATGCCGTGTCAAATTTTCTAGTTGTTTTTCCTATACTGACAGTACTTAGTGAACTTTAATGGGTGAATTCTTCTCCTTGAGAAACATTTTATAAATACATGCATATTATACTTTATGTGTCTTTGGATTTGTCTTTGTTTGGATTTGTCTATTCCCATACAGTTGGGTTTCCTAGTAAGGCCCAACATAAGATAACAAAAAGATGCCTGCCCGGTACAGTACCTGCATGTCCTGATGTACGTGGAATGGACTTTTGACTCCAAACCTCATATAATAAAACTATTTGAAATGTACATCATTAATAATTTAAACAATATTTTTAATAAAAGACGAAGATAAATAGAAGATAAATCCTACACATAGTGGCTTTAAACATAGATGGTGACTGTGAGAGGCTATCACAGCCATGCACTAGGTCCCCAAGAATCTCGACCTTAGTGGAATGAAATCTAATTCAAACGTTATGCATGCTGTTAACATATTAACGGGCGAATATGACACCGAGAAGAGACCTAAAAGAAATATTAAATAAAGACGGATCAAAGACAGCGGGTAAGGCAAACTAATTCGAGGGTGCAGTACATTTCATTCAATTTAATTTATCAGTATTCATAATTATCATTCTAAGCATTTCTTAGAAGTTCATTGCTGAAAGCCCGGGCACGCATATGCAGATTTTCCACAAGGTAGGGAAGTCAGTGTGAGTTTTAAAGACGGCTTTTCTTGCGAATAAGACTGACGTTGACAAAGGTGTGAAGAATTTGCATTCATGGCCACAAACTATAGTATCATGCTGTGCTTTCACTTTCCTTGTCATCACACAAAGCCATTTGATACACGGAGATACATGGGACTATATTGGACCTCATCTACTTCATTTTTCATAAAATGTCAATAATATCTTCATGATACACATCATGTCATGTTTGTGACAGGCTGATATGTCAACACCCTCAAATAAAGTAAGTTACATACTATTGATGCCCTTAGACTATTATATAGATAGATTGTCTGATTCATTGATTTTCGATTGCCTGCATGGTCCTGCCATAGACAATGTACCAAACATCAAGATGGCATAGCAATCTTTTTTTTCAGTTTTTAAGTGTTATTTCTAGATAAAAAGGGGGCAACACTCAAATCTGGTCTAGAGCAGCAAAAAAGACAGACGACCCTTTACACCACCACAAGCATAAACACAGACACACTGGTAAAATGTGTTCTTCAAACCACACAGATCACGGTATCTTTGCCCAAATGGCTCTTTGTAGGAACTTAGTAGGAACTTTGTAGGAACTTTGTAGGAATTAAATCTTCCAAAAGTTATAATTTTGTCAATTCTTGTTTAAACTTACATGCCACCAGAGGGCAGTGTTTGCACAAATGTGAGAAATCAGCTTCAGTACCAACTGTAAGGCTGCACATGCCTGCTTCATCATACACTGGCAAACTGGTAAAGTGCCGTGTGAACGTAAGCCCTTTGCTGATAATGATAACAATCTGCATTTTAATATGAAGCGTGGTTGATCAAGTTTCTTGTCATAAAATTGAGATCTTACAGGAGAAGGTGCTTCCCCTTTCTGCTTTTTGCAAAAATGTGTGTGACAACATCCTATAGACTTGCGTCATCACAAAGTTGTTTTTTGCTACTAAGATTCCAGCAATCTGCACAGAATGCTGACATTTTCTATTTGGATAAGTGACACATATACGTAATATATACGTAACAAGTATACGTAAAAAAACATGTTTCAGTTTTTGCCAAATCAAGGTACATATTTGACACATTGCGTCACATATTAGGCTCTTGAATGGATGAATTTTGCACTAATATTTTTCAATAACCTACATAAAGGTATTCCAATGCAGTCAAAAAGACCCCTGCCAAGAATCGCCTGAGATGCTCTATGTCCAAGTACTGTATCAGCCACAGACAGCAGCTTGCTATATAAATGACTAGTTTTGCATAATTATTGCTGTAGCATAAGTAAAAGACAAATAAAACTCACACTGTGCATAAAAATGTATTGCCAGTTGGATTTATTCATAGAATGAGTGCAAGATTTGCAAGGTTTCTTCCTCTACCATAACAAGTAAAAACAAAAAACGCTGCTAGGGAGTTTTTCCTTGCCCCTGTTGCTCATTGGGCCTCTTGTGTTAAGCGCTTTGTGACATGCCTTTTGTAAAAATGCGCTATATAAATAAAATTGAATTGAATTGAATTGAAGATTGACTTCATCTTTATGCTGCAGAGAGATGAGAAGGAGTGAAGCCAAGTAACAATGTTTAATGTATACACACTTTTAGGGTTTAGGGTATCTGGTATAGTAGGAGGGATGCATGGTATACATAGGTATACTAAATAATAGAATAAAACAATAAAATAAATACATTAAAAAACAAATAAGCTGTGGGTTGTGTTTTGAAGGAGTGTTGGGAAATGCGGTGACACACCTTTTTTTCTGCTATTCTTGAAAAACAGCTTTCTTTCCATCATCACCACAACTCCTACTAAAAAACTTGTTAAAAGCTCTGAATGAATTCTGGCTTGTGGCACTTACTCTATTTTCTGCACCGAGAGGGTGAGACTCTGTTTAGATTTACACTGCAGCAATTACATTCTACTGAATCAACCTCAACAGACAAAAGAGAGCTGCACACAACCTTAACAAAATTTAGCAGTTTACTAAAATGATTGGATTCTATGGGACTGAAGCGGGCCTACTATAACCCTTATCTTATATTTATGGACTCTGAAGCCACACCTGAGCCTGGGGTATGTAGCGAGCTAAGTATGGACACAACCTGTCTTTGTTTCCCGATCACACCCAATAAAAATAATCACTCTAGCCCACACGTGTTCTGTCTTTAATCACCAATATCCACAGTGAGGATTAAAAGCCATTTTGTTATATATTATTTTGTTATACAATATTTCATATTCTTCTGTATATTGTTCTTTGTATTTATTGTTCTGTCTATTTTTGTTCTCAAACTGTAATATTTCTATTTGTTATTATTTGTGGCTATGTTCTATTACTATTTGTTGAACCTGGGTCATATCTCATATCTCATATCTCATATCTCATATGTCATATATCATATGTTGTACATATATAAAGCTAAAGATGACAGCAAAGTGAACTTGAATTTGAACTTGAGCAATGTCACCCTTAATGGACCACAGATTTAAGAAAAATGAAAAAAAAAAAAAAAAAAAAAGCCAGATTTTATGGAAATGATACAAATGTATTTTATTTTTCAGATAGTTAGTATGAACACAGTCCCATGACCATATAATTACATTAGGCCATTTTTTGGGAGAAAGAAAATACGAACACAGGAGGGTCAAATATTATGGCTCTATACAGAGCTACGACATGTATCTTCTTTTCAGTACAGGCAAATGAAATAACCTGTAACATGTACTGACTCACTGCCTTGGACTGGAACCTTTCAAATGTGCTCATGGCAAGGCCTTGACCCATGGCCTACCTGACCTATAAGCATTACCTGCCCTTGTTCAACATTTAAATTAATTACATGGTCCTTTATGGTCCTTTGGTTCAAGTAGAGCAAGGGTTGCGGGGGGACATTTAAACCTATAGTGATAACTTTCTGTCAAAGATAAGCCAAAAAAAGACAAGAATCATCAAATAAACCACCAAATGTACTGGAATATACCTCAGAATAAACTCATTCTCAACATTTATAGTCACGCAATGGGAATCCTTCAACTTGAATTCACCATTTATTTAGCTTCCATAGAGCTTCTGTACCCACTGCAATCCATGTTTTAAGATATATACCAAGACAAACACTTTTTGAAATATTTTTTTTAGGTCTCCTCCATGAGCCCCAAGCCCAAGAAAACGGGCTGTAATTCCCCAGTTCACACACAGCCACACAGGTTGGATAGGTGGGTGAATTTACACGCATCAGTGACAGAGTGTGAATGAGAGAAAGTGAGAGAGGGATAGAGACAGAGAGAAAACTTCTGGCAAAAAAACAACACATTCAGAAACACATTCAAAAAAATGTCATTAATAATGTGCGACATTTTTTTGCGAGTGACACTCTAAGTCCACCACTGCTGTAGTCATTTCCATTGTCAGGTGAAGCCATCTGTTCCCATGGCTTCCAGCGGTCTGGACAGCTGTTCTCACAGACATGAGGGCACACTGCAGAGTGCTGTGTCATGCAGAGACAAAACACCTTTTTAACCAGGAATTTACAGATAGACTGAATGTTCTTGCCACCAAGAGCTGGCCAGGTGAGCTGGCTTACAACTCGCAGTTTGGAATGAACTGCGAGGCCAAAGATAATCATTTAGAATGCCAGCAAGTGTAGCGGGCTACACATGGCATACTGTGTGTTTTACACTGTGTTGTACACCTTGCATGGGGGCATTTGTATACTGCACCCTGACTGTGCTCTGTGTATTGAACAAACAATTCTATTCAATAAGGGGTGTTAATATCTGAAGAGTTTAATAAAAAAAAAAAACTGTTTTAAATATAATTTCTAAATAATCTCCCTCATTCAAAATTTGAATAGGCTATTATTAAACAAGTAAAAAAACGATGTTAAATTAATTTCAATGAGGCCTAATCCTACATTTTTAAACACCCATAAATTCACAAGTGGGCTACTTGTGCGTGTAAAATTCACTCAGGGTATCTCTCAGTCGTCTGAAGTGACATGATCACAGGAGTTTACATGACAACAGCCATCATCTCTCTATATGCTTAGAGAGAGGCACCACTTAGGCTGTCCTTCGCCGACAGATACCGAGTCCCTTTCCGAAGTTACCCGAACAATGACTGAAGCTGAACGCAAAGACGAAAGCCGCTGTGTCCAATTCACCATCGCATAACAGCCATTTCATGTTGGTCATTTTTTGTTTCTTTTGAAATCCAGCGATGACTTCAGGATGCCGAAGACACTGAAATACTACCGAACAAGGATTCGGAACCTGTCGTCGTGATCAGGCCTATTTTTTATTTGTAGCATTTCTTCACCGTAGAAAGGAGCAGGCGGATTCATTTTAAATTTAGGGCGCCTACATGCACTGTGTACATATCTTCACATAGGATGACTATACTCTGTGATCGGAGAGACTACAGATGGACTTGCTGATGGATGTTTTTTTGTTTGTTTCTATCGATGGGATTACGTTTTGAATGGACAAATTGGATATCAGCATGGTTGAAAGAGGCGTACTAGGTTTTGATCTCGGTTTCAAAACGAAAACCAAGATTCAAAGAAATCGCCTTGTTCTGTAGACTAATGTGGTAATCGTAATCTACCTGTAAATAAACCCCTCAAACAGCATGATATAACCTAGCCTTTTAATAGGCCGTGTTGCGCGTAGCTACTAGGGAAATATTCATCCTACACTGAAAAGATTTTAAGGCGTCAATTTATTTATTTTATTCTGTCACACTGTGATGGGAATATATTGCTGAACCTTGGGTGAGCTTTATGGAAAACCTGAAGACATGACATGCACACGAAAAAAGAGGAAACGATCTTTTTTGTTTTTTAAAACCTGTGTTTATTTAAGATCTATGCAACTGGCATAATCTAAGAGTGACGTTGCTCGGCAGTAGACTGGACATTAAACCAGGATTCGGTTGATTTTTTAACAGACGTGACCATTCCCCGTAATATTTAATTATTTTTATGTTTTCAATCATTTGTAAAGGACGTGACGATCATCTGGGATGACATTTCGAATTCATGTGCATTTTGCTGAGCCTCTTTGGCCTTTTAAAGAGAACATATTTTTGTCTTTTTTTATCTGAGTGATTTGTTTTATGTTGACTGCAACAAGCTCTCGTAGCGGCCTGCTGCCGAAGCTAGAGCTATTGTCTCGAGGACAAGCTTAAAAAAATCCAGGTAAGATATTTCCACATTTAAATGACAGTTTTTTAGTCACTCTTGTCTTTTGTGGGGTTTTTCTATGCTCATATGCTTGTTATGATTTTGCCTATGGTGTAGTTTATCAATCGAATCCCACCGTGTCCAGTATCACAAGACAGATAAATGCATGATTCTTTGGAACATGAACACTATAAACACTATTACCTTCAAATTTGGGCCTGTATTATCCACTTGTTATCGTTCAACCTCTCTCTCTCTCTCTCTCTCTCTCTCTCTCTCTCGCCCCTCTCACCCTGTGATTGTGCGTGTGCGTTGGTGCCTGCTGTGTGTCAGAGAGGAAGGAAAAGAGCATTTTCCCGCATTCATGTGGGCACATTTAACAAAAATTAGGAACCAATAATAGGGTACTTGTTACACGGAATTTAGGTTATGATTTCCCTTATGGAGCCATATATTGGTCGTATTTTGGGAGGAGGGTGGTATATTATATACGTGCTTGACAGTGTTGATGCAGGTCATTTGCACTTTTGTGTATTAGATGCAAAGGTATTGGCTCTCCCAGCGCGTCATCAGCTTTGCCGTAATAAATTATTTTCAACCTCAACTGCCTTTTTCATGTATTCAACCAGGGTCGATCGGGCTCAGGTTGGGCCGTGCAAATAACTAGGTAGCCTACCTTCCTCTATGCCTTGTCTGTCAGAATGTCGCATGAAGCTTTAACACCAATTAATTACAGGTCAGCCAACTCGTCTAGAAGACTTACAGTAAAAGAGAGAATTTTACATGATTTCTTTGTTTATAATTTCTTTTGTGCGTTAGGTGTGTTCACAAGTCCAAGTGAATCTGGCTCTTGTTGGTTGGTGAATTCCGCGTCGCCCCCTCCCACCGAGACCACGGTAGCGGTAGCCTACTCTCCGCTGTTGCTATCCAGTTCTTCAGTATAGCACAACCCCCTACCTCCAACCAACTCCCATCTCTTCAGGCTCCTCCCTTCATTATCCCGATCTTCTCAATATTAGGATGAGGCTACGTGCAAGACCTCGAACTTGTAGTGGAAAAATTCAACTTTTCAAGCAGTTATCTAAATAGGCTGTGATACTGATGTCAGTTTAAATTCAGTCGATACGGAAAAAAATCTTAGTTATGAAAGTTGACCCAAAATTGTAATGGGAAGATCCTGTTTTGTTTATTATTAGGTAGGCCAAACACTGATATCCTAATTTATTCACTTTTATAATGGTTTTATAGATGGGTAAATAGGTACCCTCCCTAATTTACACTCAGTTAACTATTGACTGCCTTATAATGTCATGGCATGAGGTTTCTTCCAGTAAGGCCTGAAGAAATGAGGGGTCCTTCGATCATATAGCCTAATGTAGTGCATTATTAGAAATTCAAGACACAACTTTAAATCTAAATATCTTCTGAAAAAAATATGAAATATGTAAACCAGGGACTAAATCAGAGCATTCTTTTTTTTAACCCACCATGTTCATGATGGCTCATGAGTGTTTTCATCAGTGTTTTATTGTGAGCAATTAAGATGCTTAATCAATGATTAATTGTTTTCAAATACTGATCACAATCACAAAAGGCTATAATGCGTACATATTCTACCTTGAGGAAGAAAAAATAGTCCTTTGTTTCGTGTGAATAAGTGGCATGGGTCTACTTAAAAAAAGACAAAAAAAGACAAAAAGGCGTAGACAACCTAATACTTCATTTTAAGACACTCAAATTATTGATAAAATTCAGCAATGTCACACTCATGTTTGCCTTTATGATTCTCTTTAGTTTGTTATTTCTTCAGAAACCCACCCTACCCCCACCTCCACCTCCACACAAACATACATTTCAGTACAGGCAGTTTTTCATACAGATAGACACAGTAGAAGGCACAGGGTCTTGTAGCTTAGCAACAAGCTTCTGTAATTGCTGTGACAGAAATACATTAGAATTCCTACTCTGAAACAACAGGCCTTCACTTTTCCCTCCTTCTTATTTGAACTGAGATCCCCTCCATTGTTACCTGCATCTTACCAAAACATTTGAACATCTCCAAAAACAAACAAAAAACAGCATTATAATGGCGTTATAATGACCCTCTCATGCCGGACTGCAGCATTTGTAAGGGGAATGTTTATCGGGAATATTTGGGGTTTTTTTTGGAACTCTTCACAGATAAATGTTTAGTTGGTGAATAATATTTCAACATCACTTCAGATTGCAAGTGATCCATTTTCCCTCCCCCATTTAAATTTTTCTCCTCCCTATGGCTCTTACACACACACACACACACACACACACACGCTTGCACGCACGCACGCACGCACACACACTCTCTATCTCCCTTTCGTTCATATACACAGACACGCTATGCATGCACACACACGAATGGATGTTAGGTGTTGTAGCCTGGCAACAAGCAAGGTAATTACCGTGACAGACTAGTTGCTGGCATGCCATGTAGCGTGTGGAGAAAACAGCTGATCGCATCCATGCTGAGGGGGACGGAGAAGATGTTCCACAGCATGCTACAGCAGATGCTTAGGGGAGTCATGTGTCCTCCATTCAGGAAACAATTGATTGATGCATTTGAAGGTGCCAGATTAAAAGAGGTACACTCTTTTTTTCCCCCACAGATGCACCATATCGGTGACTGTGGGTTTTTACATTACATTATTGCTCGATAGAGTAATAATCGCTACGCTTAAATCATGAAATAAACAAAAAACAGTTCAAATCAGGTGACATGCAGCAGTTGAATAATGCCAGCTGCTTGTGATTGTGATTGATGTTTGAGAAATGATCCCATTAACATTGGTTTATGTAACCTATTGTCGACACGGAAGGCTTGCAGCAGTGTTATGCCCAAGTTTGTGTATATAAAGGAGATGGGTCGTAAGCCTGTTGACTGTGTAATTCATGTAGACTGTTCTTAGCAGACCGTTCTGTCCTCGTATGACTTCACATGAAGATGTCAAACACAGTGCTGTTGCGCAGTCTGGACTACAAAAAGAAATTTGCAACCAGGACAGCACAAAGACATTAAATATAGATTGAGCCTGCCTTGAGCCTGTGTTTTTGTCACCTTTCTGCTTTTAATGTAGTCAATGTGAATATCCTAAAGCGTTAATGTGTTTCTTATGGGACACAGATATTTTGTGAGCCCCCATCAGACTCCGAGTGATAAAGTATTTAAATTATTGTCTCTAAATGCAAAATCAATTTCATTTAAGGCCGACATTCCAAGAGAGACACAACTGAAATGTTTAAACATTTAATTATTTGGAAAAGCTTGCATGTCCTCATACACGCCTTCAATTCATGTTATTTTTGTCAATGACGTATTGACATTGGCTGTGCGATGAGATATAGCAAACAAATCATTCTTTTTTCCAATTTGTCAGAAAGCCCTAACACCTGTGTAGTATTTATTCTGTGTAGTATTTGTGCACCTTATAAATAGAAATACATCTGATATTATCAGCCATTCTGCGCATAAATGACCCAGATACCCACCCAGGTGTATCCTATATTTTGTGTTCTTGTTTGTGTTCCTGTGTCCTGCAGAAAGCTTGTTGTATTCAGCAGGCCTGTGGCCTGTCCAGTGTCATCTGGATGATTATTTCCTCTGTTTGTACATGTAGGTGCTGTGGCCGGGCCAACAGGACGAGGTGAAAAGTGAAGGGGTGGGCGAAGCGTACGAGAGGCTCTTTGCAAAATGGGGCAATGCAGAATGAAGGTCTCTGCCTGTGTGTGAGACACCAAAGAGAGGCAACCACGAGGACGAACGAAAGGTCAGCCGTTGGAGGAGGAGGAGGAGGAAGAGGAAGAGGGGGAGGTGGCGCAAGAGGTCGAGGAAGAGGGCAGACCCAGAGAACCGCTGCTTCGGGCAGACAAGAGGGCGAGGCGAGGAGGTGGAACGAGCAATGGCCAACGGCAACGAGAGCAGCGAGGGTCCCGGCAACCCCCTGGCGGCAGTGGTGGCAACCAGTGGTGGCGTGGCGGGTGGGGAGTCCTCCTCGCCGGTCTCCACCTACATCAAGCTGGTCCTGCTGGGCCTGATCATCTGCATCAGTCTGGTGGGCAACCTGGTGGTGTCTCTGCTGGTGCTGCGTGACCGGGCTTTGCACAAGGCGCCATACTACTTCCTGTTGGACCTCTGCCTGGCCGACACTATCCGCTCGGCCGTCTGCTTCCCTTTCGTCCTGGTGTCCATCAAGAATGGCTCGGCATGGACGTACAGCGTGCTCAGCTGCAAAGTGGTGGCCTTCATGGCAGTGCTGTTCTGCTTCCACGCCGCCTTCATGCTCTTCTGCATCAGCGTCACGCGCTACATGGCCATCGCCCACCACCGCTTCTACGCCAAGCGCATGACCTTCTGGACGTGCGTGGCAGTGGTGTGCATGGTGTGGACGCTGTCGGTGGCCATGGCGTTCCCGCCCGTTTTCGACGTGGGCACGTACAAGTTCATCCGCGAGGAGGACCAGTGCATCTTCGAGCACCGCTACTTCAAGGCCAACGACACACTGGGTTTCATGCTCATGCTGGCTGTGCTGATCCTGGCCACGCACGTGGTCTACATGAAGCTGCTGCTCTTCGAGTACAAGCACCGGAAGATGAAGCCCGTCCAGATGGTGCCCGCCATTAGCCAGAACTGGACCTTCCATGGGCCTGGCGCCACCGGCCAGGCTGCTGCCAATTGGATTGCGGGATTCGGACGCGGTCCCATGCCCCCTACCCTGCTGGGCATCCGGCAGAACTTGCACAACCAGAACCGTCGCTTGCTGGGAATGGAGGAGTTCAAGGCCGAGAAACAGCTTGGCAGGATGTTCTATGTGATCACACTTTTTTTCCTGGTGCTCTGGTCGCCCTATATTGTGGCCTGCTACTGGCGGGTCTTTGTCAAGGCATGCACTATACCCCACCGGTACCTGTCCACAACGGTGTGGATGAGCTTCGCCCAGGCCGGTGTGAACCCCATCATCTGCTTTCTTCTCAACAAGGACCTGAAGAAGGGACTGAAGGCTCACCTGCCTCCTTGTTGTAGGACTAAACCTCAACTGCCCCGTGAGCCTTACTGTGTCATGTGAACCGAATGTTTGTTTTGTTTTTAGGTTATTTATTCTTCTTTTAGTTCTTTTTGAAGGTATGTGGTGGAGGGTAGGGGATGGGCAAAAAGTTTGGGGCTCATAGAATGGATGGTAGATGGAGGAGAGGAGCATGAGGAACTATTTGAGTTGTTGTAGCCTTTGATTCAGTGCAAGATGTTCTGTTTGTTTTTGCTAAAAAGGAAAGTCTGAATTCACTTCTGAATTCTAAATTCAGAATTTGTTTAGCTGTGTCTGCTCCTTTAGGGAAGGGACTAGGTTTTGGGATGATGCTAGGTTAAAAGAAATTATGGATATATATATATATATATGAAGCTATATATATATATTTAAAGAATTTTATCTGAAGCATGAGAGCAGTATTGCTTTTTGGAAGCACTGAAAAAAACTACTGAAGATCCAAAACCTCTTTATTGAATGTATGTCTACACAATAAAGATGCATAATTGTTACATTTGGCTGTTGAATTTGGCAAAAGAATTGTCATAAAATATGTTTACTGAAGAGAGCCCTTACAGAGTTTTCTATGCCCAAAAAAGGACTTTTAGTGGGGCTAGACGTTGCTCTCTGTTAAATGTGATGAACGAGAACAGCCTCAGTGCATGTGTGTAACAAAACCTTTGACGAGCATTAGGAGATATAAACTCAATAACAATAATAGTACCTATTCTAAGTGCCAATGGACTATTAAAAGGTAGATAATGTTGTTAACAAAAGTATTAGTATAAGAGTGAACCAAATCTGGTTTGGGGACTAAATATTTATTTAGTATGAGAAAATGACCCTGATGATGGAGAAGTCAGTCCCTTGTGTTCTCATGCCCAGTGCCAGATGGTCCTTAGAGAAAAGAGAAAGAAGCTCGTTTATGACTAATAATCTCTCATCTGCTTGAATCAAAGGCATCAGTAACATGGCCAAGTTGAAAGGATTGATGTCTTTTTGTTTGTTTTTCATGAAGCAGCATATATAATTTGCAGGATAATAGTGAAAAACCAAATTTACTGCAGTTAGCTTTTTTCATTTGTCATACAGGCTTTGTATTCTTTGTATTTTTGACCTTTGTCTAATAATGTTTCAATCATTTATGAAATCTAGTGAATTATATCTTTCGTCGCATTGCACAAACCTCGTAAATTCCTCATGTTAAGACTGAATTTGTTTAATGAAGCCTTTAAGATGGATTGAGTGTATGGTGTTCAGCATGCTGATAACTAGTTTATGAGGGGGTTGTCAAATGATGTTGACAATTTCAATGGATAGATTGTTGGCCGAAATTGATTGAGCTTAGCATGACCTGATTAGGGCGAATGTATTGGTTAGAGTTGAGTGAGCCGTGAGTGAGCCGTGAGTGAGCCGTGCTCCCACCAAAATTCACACACCTGGAACCAGGAGATGAACTTGAATTACTTGAATCAGTTTGAGTGCACAACTAGGCCAGTTGACCTCTCAAAGTGTTGCAGTTTTATTTTGCGAAGTCCTTTGTGAACATGATATTGGTGATGTTACTGTGAAATACAGTAAGTAGTTGTACCTAAACCCATTGCTCTTATCTGATTTTTTCAAGATACGATAATGCTTACATGCTGTACGTGTCTTGAAGAACAAAACTTTTTCCATATGATTTTATCCATAATACCAACGAATGAGACTGCAGCAGAGACTAAATTTAAATCAGACAGTCCTGACAAAATGCAGGCAAAATTGGATGCAGTCCATTCGGAACTGGAGACTTGATGCATAGTTTCAGTAGGCTGATGAGAGTCAAACTCACAAGCAGATACAGAAAGCTTCAGCGAAATGATACAGAGCTTTCAGAGTTTTAGTTTTACCAGCCGTAATGACACAAACAAGATTATTGTCAAGGAGGGCTCATTTGGGCTTCTGAGGAATGTTTAAATTGTTCTGGAAGTTATTCATCTTTAGTCTTAATTAGATGAGCTGACATGCCGAAATGAGGAAAGGAGACAGAAGATGCCTGATAATGTTGTTTTTGCACACAGCTGGAAGAATTGTTAATCAATTTAGTGTTTTATCTGGCATTTCATTGACTTGAAACAGAATTCTGCTAATGTGTAGACTGGGACAAAGAGATTGTAATATTTAAGTGAATGTTACAGACAGCCCATTGGGATGGAACATGATATCTGTATATTAACTAGGCTAGACTCCGGGTTTGGAATTTTTTTCAGCACCCATTGTTGCAAAAGAACAATAATCACAGT
This sequence comes from Limnothrissa miodon, assembly GCA_017657215.1. Lineage (NCBI taxonomy): Eukaryota > Metazoa > Chordata > Actinopteri > Clupeiformes > Clupeidae > Limnothrissa > Limnothrissa miodon. The sequence goes on along the minus strand of JAGFZM010005585.1, from coordinate 5,444 downwards.
AACAAAAAAAGCAAAAATCAACAGGAAAGTAGATGATTTTTTTCTGTATTCTACATCAATGGCCTTACTCCATCATGAAGCAAGTGGGATCTGACAGCTTTATGCCCATATCTGATGTCATTTACATCCAGAAAAAGGCATAAAATACAAAACTGGGGTAACACAACACTGTGTACTTGTTGCCTAATTAAGGACTCAATCTCCCCACAAACTGGAGGTACAAAAAACACATTAAACATCAAATGGATCAACGCAACATTACAAAAAAGAAAAGAAAAATGACAAAAATGTTGCCAAATTGTGACATAAAAGTGTCCAATTTTGCATACCGAAAAAGTGCAGGACTACAAACTTGACTACAAACTTATTTCCCATGGAATGAAGAGAAGACTTCCTGGATTCTTGTGGATTACTTTAAAAGACTCTTTCAGTGGGCTGGAGGGAAGACAGCTGGGTATCGTTCGTATTCAACCATGAAAACCAGGACTTGAAAAAGAAGCAAACTTTGAGTCGGTGTTGGGTAAGATGCTTTGGGTGGGTGGGTGGGGTGACGGGGAGCCATTTTGTAATGAGCAAAAATGCCTGTTAGAACTTTTTTTAGTTGCTTCAGGCATACTATCTTTTGTAAATTAACTGTGACCTCTGTATTATTTCATGTGTATAATATGGACAATGGACTGATGAAATGCTGTGGGGGTGGGGTTGACTCTTGATCATCATATTTTTACCACGCATGTGTGTGTGTGTGTGTGTGTTGACAATAGTATGAATGTGTGTACGTGACTGGGAGGGTGGGATGAGAATACCACAGAAAGTCTGTGGGAGAATTGAGGCCAGAAACAGCAAATTTGAAAAATGTCACTCCTGTCGTCAAACAGCTCAATCTTTCCCCTCGTTTACTATTATACATTATTAGTTACTCATGCAACTGAAAAATATCCAAAAAAAAATGAGGCCAAGAGTTACAAACGATGTGAAAAGAAATGCTTTTGCCTGGCAAGGTACTGTATACACTAAAAATGAATCACAAACCTTAATAACACTGGAGAATGGCAAGGAATGCAAGGTTTGTATTAATAAGAGAGTTACTTATGCCCATGTCTTTACCAACCTCACCACTCTTAGAGAACAGTTAAATACATAAGAGAATAATTGGAATGCGAATGAGAAGAGGTGATGGAGCATAAATTAATGTGGATGCTTAGCTCAGCTGTCCAGCCAGACAGCAGTAATATAGCACAAGCAGCATTCTGGAGAGAAATCCTGTACTCGGCAGTTACTACACGAGAAGTCCTTCTTTTTACAATCTATGAAAAAAGTTGAATATGAATAAAACACCCAAATGTCTATAAATCAGTAGGCATATACAAAAAAAGGTGATCCTAGGTGATTGGTGCTTTGATAGTTACAAAATTATCTCTAGCAGATTCTTGGGTGTTAATTGTACTTGAGAGCATGCAAGAGTACCAGTTTTCATTCATGAAAAACTGGATAAAGTGGGTAATGATTTACAGTATTTTATTAGTCATAAAGAATTTCTCATGACAAAATTTACTATTATTTGGAAAACTTTACATAATAGTGTTTTACCATATGTTGAGATATAGTTAAATACATATTGTACAATTGATATTGTACAATTAATACAATTGTAATGGTATGATTACTTCTTCAACCTAAAAATAAGTTACAAAAAAAAGTCAATCAAAAGTGGAAAAAAAAAACACAGATTTTGAAAAAAAAAAAAAAAATCTGCAGTTTTAGTACAGTTCCTTTACAAGGTCATAATTTAAGTGGCCAGTTGCAACAACTGAATTTATATACAGGCACCTTCTAACCTGATCATAGCTGCTAAACGGTGCCTGTCGTGTCTCTGAATAACTGATTCCATTATGGTACACCTACCTTTTGGTTACGCCACATTCGACAATGTGTCGACAATGAACCAAAAGTCAGCCTTGCCAACATCTGTGGCAAGAATACGTGTCTCAAGAGTATCAGCCCAATTTGTTTGGGCTTTCTGCCTATAAAGATTCATGACTTCACCCACATTTTGTAAGTGTTGGTGAGGAGGAGGACTTGTGATCGCAAGTGAATCAGACATGAATCATTGTGCTTGAGGTGGGTTACTAATGTGAATCCTCACCTCTTTTTGCACTGACGATTACTATCTCTCAGAACTCTGTTGCCAGGCCACTGACATTGGGGTGAATATTAAAAAAATGCTGTCTGACTTTACAAGCCCAAAAATACCAAACAAGTTCCTGAATAATAAACAAACTTTTTGAAACAGCCATTTTAAAGACAAAAGTGCCTGTTATTTGAATGATGCAAGCTGTGTTACAGGCAATTCTCCACCATGACTTCATATTTTTTAACTAGTTTGAGCTATACAACACACTGGTGTGACAAACGTATGGTCTCTAGATTTCTTGACATAAAAATTAGTCGAATACCACAAAGTATAATAACAATAACCATATTACTGTATGTCACAGTTATCTGCATTCTCAGTACTGTTGAAGTGTACAGTGAACTACACAAGAAACACTGACACACAAATTAAAATAGTTTGACCAAGAATATTCACAGTGATTCTTCCACTGTGGATACATTGTGGGTACAGCATTGTACAACTAAAAGAAGGTCTTAAGAAGCATGAGGAACAAAATATTGGAATATTTTTGAATATTATGGTATAATAGTATACCCAATATATTATTCATCTAAAAAGAAAACTGTTTAATTTAAACTTTAGGAATTTTATCCTGATATCCCAATAAATTGGTTGTTCTGTAGTCTTAGTACAGGCCTAGTCCACATGGAACATGTTTATATGAGTTTAATCTAAACACTAAAACAACAAACCAGTCAGGATAACGAGCAATACACCAGATATTGTGAGCAAGCAAAATCATTTGGGCCTGCAGTTTTATATGTCTGTCAGGAGTCACATTTTTCATCAGTGCATGATGTGAGGTGGCAACGTTTGAGTCAACAGAAGAGAGGGCAATGAGTTTAAATGAGTTCAAGAACCTGTTCTGTAAATTAAACTGGGGATTTTTTTTCCAAACATGACAATAAAGATTTACTTTTGTTGCGTTTTTGACTGTTAATGTTGTGTATGTGCTGCTTAAAATTATTTGATTCCCTTTACGTTTATCTCATCATACTTGTATACTTGTATAATGGACATCCAACATACTTTTTTAAGTGAGACCATTTATCCTCCTAGAAGCTTTACATTTTCTAGTATTCATACTTATCTTCCGTATGTTTTTAAGATATCTTCCTTCCAAAGTGAAAAACCATCAGGCTGTTTGGCCTTTTATGTCGCTTCTTTCTGAACTAACCCCATCTACAGGGTGTTTGTTGCTACTGTATGGCAGAAGGTATCAAAAGTGGAGCAAAAGGTTCAACCGCAGTTAAATCTGTGCCAGCAGTCGCTTCCTCACAGGCGCCTATAAATGTAGAATCCGTGATGTCAGGGATTTTCTTTCAAGCTCATCTCTGCTGCTGCTGTTGCTGCTGCTGCTATCTTGTCAGGTTTTTTTTACTACCCTGAGCACTGGCTGCCATGTTGCAGGAGACACCCAGGGTTAATGGGGCAGCGGATTAGCTCGACCCTTGGCCTTAATCTGTGCTAGATGGCTAATCAGGAGCAAAAGGCGATGGTGAGGCGGCAGGACATGTCCAGCGGTGCTGGAAAGCTGACCCCACTCGCTAGGTTGATGCACTCTTCTCTTTGGATCCCTGATTTTGCTTGTAATGAAACTATAGTGGCCCATGGTTACGTCTTGCATATTCACTAATTGGCCGATACTGTAGATAGATAAAAGTAAGTGAATAAAAAGAGAAAAAGATATCTATTAGGGGGGAAAAAGATATCTATTAGGGGGAAAAAAGATATCTATTAGGGGGGGAAAAAGTGGTGGCTTGGGCTAATATGGGTATGAAGGGAAGAGAGCCGTCTGCTAAAAGACCAATTAGGATAAAAGCTTTCATGTGCAGTGGGCTCGGTTTCTTTGGATTTCAAAAACACTACATAAGAGTTTGTAAACAAGCCAGACACCCCCCATCCTCCCAAATAAAGACACAATGATGGCAGCAAGTAGCAAACAGTATAGTAGAGCACAGCACCCCATCAACACACTCCTCAAATAATCCAATGAAGCGTCCAGTGAGAACCAACTGGCTCCACAGCACTCCACTTCAGCGTCCAGACTGTAAGTGGTAGCTGACTCCTTTCTGTGTGAAGCATGTGGACCATCTGTGTGGGGTTGTGCTCCATTTCCTGAGCCAGTATGCTCTCTCTCTCTCTCTCTCTCTCTGTGGCTGTGCTTAGGAGGTCTGATCCACTATAAATCCAGCCCAATCCAATAAGGGCTCCAAGAGGCCTTTCCACACGCACTCAGCAGCAGGCGAGCAATGACTGCTCAGCTCAGATCAGCTCAGCTCTGCGCTCACTGCTCTGTGGCGTGGCGTGGCGGGATGGGGATGAGGTGGTGGAGCTGTCTAGATGGGCGGGTTGGTGGTGGTGTTTGGAACCCCAGAGAAACCAGTGCAAGCTGAGGCTAATGCTAATTATGCATGCTAAAGCAACTGGGTGACCCACTGAACAAAATCAGGCCAGGTAGCACGCAGCCAACCTTATCTGCCCTGCCCTGATGGGCCATTTTGTAGTTTATATATTTATTTGTTTGTTTTTGTGTATACATCTATTTTGTTGTGGGTGGGGGCAGTGTTGGTGTGTGGGCATATTAGGCCAGTAACAACACAAAACATAGCAAACTTCTACCTCAGCCCCTCATTCATTTTTACCACTGCACGGCCTGGTGCACACACATGCTGGACCCATAGGCACAGATAAAAATAATTAATTGAATCACTATAATTGTCCAAGAGACAACGAGGGGAGATACTTCAGAATCTGATGGCCACTGTTGAAAAGTACTATGTATTTTTCCCCAGCATCTCATATGCATCTCAAGTATGATTTCAGCCCCATCTGTTACTTAAAAACTATCTTTCAACCGAGGTACCAATTACTGGCCAACTAGTATAATTACTAGGCTTGGAGCAAGACTGCAGACATATTGACAAAAGATGCAAAGACGGAGCCCCACCCACTCACTCAAAATAATATATATCTACATTAGACGATACAGAGATGATCCTAACTTGCAATATGTAACATTACCACTGAGATGCTAAAGCACTGAAAACATAGTCCTAACGAACACAGTCAGGAAGAACGCAACAACATCCCAATAATGCGAGCGGCCTCTTAAACCGTGGCATGGCTAATTTTCCTCAAGCAAACACTATGTGAGGCAGGAAATGTCACAGTTTTCGCTACAACAGGTCAGTAACTCAAAGAAGTGATTTCTAACTGATTTTTACTATAAACATGCTGCATGGGGTCTCTCGAAGGGATATTTTAG
>JAGFZM010005584.1:0-21593 GCA_017657215.1 Limnothrissa miodon | reverse complement strand
TATTATTTTTATAAAACACTATTTATTCTATATGGCTGTGAATGCATGTGTAAGTGAAATAGTATCTGTTAGTTCCTAGTTTATTCTATATGGCTGTGAATGCATGTGTAAGTGAAATAGTATCTATTAGTTCCTAGTTTGTTTAAAGTTACTAAAATTAATGTATTGTGCACATTTGCAAAAAAATATAGCATTTCTTTTTCTAAATATACTCAACTTGCATAAGTCCTAAATGAAGATTTTTGATACTTAATGTTTTTCCTATTCGTTTTCATTAAAAAAACAACAACAAAAACAAACAGGTTTTGATACAGTGGGAAATTACGCTTGTAATGTCTGTCACCATTTTATTTGATAAAGCAAAGTTATGGAGTGACTTGGAGTGTTTGTTACAACACTATACTATACTATATAGGATCTGTTTTTCTTTTGGCTTTGCAAATCAAATCTGCAAAAAGTCGTCTATTTTATTTAATAGTGGGAATAACTAATCTCAGAATATACATTTTTGATTTGTAAGAGAATGATACACACTATAATTGCAGCTACAAGCATAAAACAAGTTATTTTTGTAATTCTTTTTTATACATCTCTTTCCTTTGTGTATCAAAACTTTAATTTGATATTTATAAGTAATATTAGCTTAATGGCAAGGTTTAGTAAACTACATTAAAAACACATAAAGAATGTAAACAGAACATAAAGAAACTAAGGGGTGTGTTGAAAGTGGCAAAAGATTCCATCAAATGACTAAAAATAACAATAACAATGAGACACATCTTATCTACACATCTACACATCTATGTTACTCTGTATCTGTTGCCATAGAACTACCAACATATTGCCCTTTGAGATTCTTTGAAATTAGTGCATACAATTCAATGTGTTGAATTTATATTCCTGATTGGGCTATTATTATTATTGTAAATGCATTACTACTCAATAACCCTCTGAACTTAACCGACTTCCTTTGATTAACAAAGACAATGATCCAAAAAACAACATACCATTTTTAAGATGACATGAACATTCCGGAGGCCCACACATACCTTTATGTGATTCTCACGTTTTTTTCTCAACCCACTCTGATTTGGAGGAGGCTGATTTTTAGCTCTTCATTGGTGCACAACAGAATAAGAGTCAGTTGGGTATGCACTGGAAAATGTAAACTTGAAGGCCAGCTCTGCAAGTAATGTTATACTCTATCTTTCTGATCTGAGTGTGGTAATAAGTGGGTACACTCATGACGTAGCTGTAGTCTGTAAACTCTACATGCAGTCTAAAGGAAGTGGGTTTGCAGGGAATGCAATCAAGTTGCTTGGAAGTGAGAGGCTCAGAGCCCCCGTAATACAGTTGTACCTGTACCTACATAAACACAGTCCTAGCCTGGATGGATGACAAGAGTCGGTATAGCACAGTATGCAAAATATCCCATGTCATTGTAAAAGACCGAAGACAGCTTGGCAATATAGTATAAAATCTGTGCATGTTAATTTTAGTTATTGTAGTTAATTTAAGTAATTTTACATGATGTACAGTAAATATATGTTTTATGTAAAGACTTATATTTTACTTACATTAATACTGGCTATTGGTAACATGATCAGAATGTGCGACCTCTTTTACAAAGAAGCTCTCAAAATCTCAAACATGCAGGATTTATCAAAAATTCAGACCAGAATTGATTTTTAATTAATTTGTTGGATAAAATATATAAAAAAAAAATCACTCACCCCAGGTGTCTTCCTCGTGCCTGATTTTATAAGCATAGCCTAGGCGTATTTATACAGACAGGACAGGGGAAAAAAATTGTTTTTCTATCAAAGTGGGAAATGATCTCTCTGACCGCAAACGGTTCTCTTACACAAACACAGTTAGTATAAACAATTTTACCCAACTGCAGACATAATTTTGTAAACCTACATAACACAAATTTGTGCTTCATTCGTGTCAAATTTCTCACTTAATGTTTGGTGTTTTTGTTTACTTTTATTAGTTATATGTATGTCATTGTATGCGCACATATATACACAAACACACACCTACACATAAAAGAATTATTTATATATAAAAAAGAATAACATCCCAGCTGGTCTATACTGTAAAGATCTCTTATCTCTTCAGTTCCATATGATCCACAAAGTGGATATTTATCACAGGCTGTGATACATGCACGTACATACACATCCACACACATGCTGATGGCTTTTTCTGGGTTAAATGATCAAAGGTTCCTCCTCATATATTTTAACGAGGCCTGACTCAGTTTTTCTTAACTTTATTGCTCAATGTGAGAAAATGACTAATCCAACAAACCAAAACAGCTGACCCCATCTTTCGCATTGTTCAGATCAGTTTAACAGGTTCCTAACAGGTTTTTCTTAGCTGCTAATTTTAAATCACGTGTATGAAAATGAATCCTGCAAATATCTGCAACAGATACAGGTGGAATGAACGAAACATGAAGAAATTATAAAATAACAATTACAATTAGACTAATCGTAACGAGGCCTTTCTGTGAAATTTGAAGTGCATACAACGCTAACAGTGAAACCAGTGGGCCGATGAATGAAAGTTGTCAGATTGTCTAATTCTAATCAGTATTTGCATTTTTCACATTAGGTGGGACAAATGGAAAAAATGTGTGCATCTCCCGTCAGAGAAAGAGAAACCACATGGATGAACACCTCCACATGGATGAACACATCTATGCAGAGTTATGTACACTGAAGAATTTGAAAAACACAGTAAATTGAGGTCACCTACACCTGCATAATGTATTTTGGAAGTTTTCAGTCAAATCAGTTGATATAGAAATCTGGTCTGAATCATTCAATAGCCCTGTTGTTCAAGGTCATGCAAAAAATGGTAAAAGGAAACAAAAAAATATTCCTGCAATTAAGGTTGAATGACAAACCAGCAACTAATGCATAGCAAATACATAACTGTGCCCCATTAACCGAATGTTAGTTGCTGGGTTCATTAGGGTGGTCTATGCCGTGTCAAATTTTCTAGTTGTTTTTCCTATACTGACAGTACTTAGTGAACTTTAATGGGTGAATTCTTCTCCTTGAGAAACATTTTATAAATACATGCATATTATACTTTATGTGTCTTTGGATTTGTCTTTGTTTGGATTTGTCTATTCCCATACAGTTGGGTTTTCTAGTAAGGCCCAACATAAGATAACAAAAAGATGCCTGCCCGGTACAGTACCTGCATGTCCTGATGTACGTGGAATGGACTTTTGACTCCAAACCTCATATAATAAAACTATTTGAAATGTACATCATTAATAATTTAAACAATATTTTTAATAAAAGACGAAGATAAATAGAAGATAAATCCTACACATAGTGGCTTTAAACATAGATGGTGACTGTGAGAGGCTATCACAGCCATGCACTAGGTCCCCAAGAATCTCGACCTTAGTGGAATGAAATCTAATTCAAACGTTATGCATGCTGTTAACATATTAACGGGCGCATATGACACCGAGAAGAGACCTAAAAGAAATATTAAATAAAGACGGATCAAAGACAGCGGGTAAGGCAAACTAATTCGAGGGTGCAGTACATTTCATTCAATTAAATTTATCAGTATTCATAATTATCATTCTAAGCATTTCTTAGAAGTTCATTGCTGAAAGCCCGGGCACGCATATGCAGATTTTCCACAAGGTAGGGAAGTCAGTGTGAGTTTTAAAGACGGCTTTTCTTGCGAATAAGACTGACGTTGACAAAGGTGTGAAGAATTTGCATTCATGGCCACAAACTATAGTATCATGCTGTGCTTTCACTTTCCTTGTCATCACACAAAGCCATTTGATACACGGAGATACATGGGACTATATTGGACCTCATCTACTTCATTTTTCATAAAATGTCAATAATATCTTCATGATACACATCATGTCATGTTTGTGACAGGCTGATATGTCAACACCCTCAAATAAAGTAAGTTACATACTATTGATGCCCTTAGACTATTATATAGATAGATTGTCTGATTCATTGATTTTCGATTGCCTGCATGGTCCTGCCATAGACAATGTACCAAACATCAAGATGGCATAGCAATCTTTTTTTTCAGTTTTTAAGTGTTATTTCTAGATAAAAAGTGGGCAACACTCAAATCTGGTCTAGAGCAGCAAAAAAGACAGACGACCCTTTACACCACCACAAGCATAAACACAGACACACTGGTAAAATGTGTTCTTCAAACCACACAGATCACGGTATCTTTGCCCAAATGGCTCTTTGTAGGAACTTAGTAGGAACTTTGTAGGAATTAAATCTTCCAAAAGTTATAATTTTGTCAATTCTTGTTTAAACTTACATGCCACCAGAGGGCAGTGTTTGCACAAATGTGAGAAATCAGCTTCAGTACCAACTGTAAGGCTGCACATGCCTGCTTCATCATACACTGGCAAACTGGTAAAGTGCCGTGTGAACGTAAGCCCTTTGCTGATAATGATAACAATCTGCATTTTAATATGAAGCGTGGTTGATCAAGTTTCTTGTCATAAAATTGAGATCTTACAGGAGAAGGTGCTTCCCCTTTCTGCTTTTTGCAAAAATGTGTGTGACAACATCCTATAGACTTGCGTCATCACAAAGTTGTTTTTTGCTACTAAGATTCCAGCAATCTGCACAGAATGCTGACATTTTCTATTTGGATAAGTGACACATATACGTAATATATACGTAACAAGTATACGTAAAAAAACATGTTTCAGTTTTTGCCAAATCAAGGTACATATTTGACACATTGCGTCACATATTAGGCTCTTGAATGGATGAATTTTGCACTAATATTTTTCAATAACCTACATAAAGGTATTCCAATGCAGTCAAAAAGACCCCTGCCAAGAATCGCCTGAGATGCTCTTTGTCCAAGTACTGTATCAGCCACAGACAGCAGCTTGCTATATAAATGACTAGTTTTGCATAATTATTGCTGTAGCATAAGTAAAAGACAAATAAAACTCACACTGTGCATAAAAATGTATTGCCAGTTGGATTTATTCATAGAATGAGTGCAAGATTTGCAAGGTTTCTTCCTCTACCATAACAAGTAAAAACAAAAAACGCTGCTAGGGAGTTTTTCCTTGCCCCTGTTGCTCATTGGGCCTCTTGTGTTAAGCGCTTTGTGACATGCCTTTTGTAAAAATGCGCTATATAAATAAAATTGAATTGAATTGAATTGAAGATTGACTTCATCTTTATGCTGCAGAGAGATGAGAAGGAGTGAAGCCAAGTAACAATGTTTAATGTATACACACTTTTAGGGTTTAGGGTATCTGGTATAGTAGGAGGGATGCATGGTATACATAGGTATACTAAATAATAGAATAAAACAATAAAATAAATACATTAAAAAACAAATAAGCTGTGGGTTGTGTTTTGAAGGAGTGTTGGGAAATGCGGTGACACACCTTTTTTTCTGCTATTCTTGAAAAACAGCTTTCTTTCCATCATCACCACAACTCCTACTAAAAAACTTGTTAAAAGCTCTGAATGAATTCTGGCTTGTGGCACTTACTTACTCTATTTTCTGCACCGAGAGGGTGAGACTCTGTTTAGATTTACACTGCAGCAATTACATTCTACTGAATCAACCTCAACAGACAAAAGAGAGCTGCACACAACCTTAACAAAATTTAGCAGTTTACTAAAATGATTGGATTCTATGGGACTGAAGCGGGCCTACTATAACCCTTATCTTATATTTATGGACTCTGAAGCCACACCTGAGCCTGGGGTATGTAGCGAGCTAAGTATGGACACAACCTGTCTTTGTTTCCCGATCACACCCAATAAAAATAATCACTCTAGCCCACACGTGTTCTGTCTTTAATCACCAATATCCACAGTGAGGATTAAAAGCCATTGTGTTATATATTATTTTGTTATACAATATTTCATATTCTTCTGTATATTGTTCTTTGTATTTATTGTTCTGTCTATTTTGTTCTCAAACTGTAATGTTTCTATTTGTTATTATTTGTGGCTATGTTCTATTACTATTTGTTGAACCTGGGTCATATCTCATATGTCATATATCATATGTTATATATCATATGTTGTACATATATAAAGCTAAAGATGACAGCAAAGTGAACTTGAATTTGAACTTGAGCAATGTCACCCTTAATGGACCACAGATTTAAGAAAAATGAAAAAAAAAAAAAAAAAAAAAGCCAGATTTTATGGAAATGATACAAATGTATTTTATTTTTCAGATAGTTAGAATGAACACAGTCCCATGACCATATAATTACATTAGGCCATTTTTGGGAGAAAGAAAATACGAACACAGGAGGGTCAAATATCATGGCTCTATACAGAGCTACGACACGTATCTTCTTTTCAGTACAGGCCAATGAAATAACCTGTAACATGTACTGACTCACTGCCTTGGACTGGAACCTTTCAAATGTGCTCATGGCAAGGCCTTGACCCATGGCCTACCTGACCTATAAGCATTACCTGCCCTTGTTCAACATTTAAATTAATTACATGGTCCTTTATGGTCCTTTGGTTCAAGTAGAGCAAGGGTTGCGGGGGACATTTAAACCTATAGTGATAACTTTCTGTCAAAGATAAGCCAAAAAAAGACAAGAATCATCAAATAAACCACCAAATGTACTGGAATATACCTCAGAACAAACTCATTCTCAACATTTATAGTCACGCAATGGGAATCCTTCAACTTTAATTCACCATTTATTTAGCTTCCATAGAGCTTCTGTACCCACTGCAATTCATGTTTTAAGATATATACCAAGACAAACACTTTTTGAAATATTTTTTTAGGTCTCCTCCATGAGCCCCAAGCCCAAGATTACGGGCTGTAATTCCCCAATTCACACACAGCCACACAGGTTGGATAGGTGGGTGAATTTACACGCATCAGTGACAGAGTGTGAATGAGAGAAAGTGAGAGAGGGATAGAGACAGAGAGAAAACTTCTAGCAAAAAAACAACACATTCAGAAACACATTCAAAAAAATGTCATTAATAATGTGCGACATTTTTTTGCGAGTGACACTCTAAGTCCACCACTGCTGTAGTCATTTCCATTGTCAGGTGAAGCCATCTGTTCCCATGGCTTCCAGCGGTCTGGACAGCTGTTCTCACAGACATGAGGGCACACTGCAGAGTGCTGTGTCATGCAGAGACAAAACACCTTTTTAACCAGGAATTTACAGATAGACTGAATGTTCTTGCCACCAAGAGCTGGCCAGGTGAGCTGGCTTACAACTCGCCGTTTGGAATGAACTGCGAGGCCAAAGATAATCATTTAGAATGCCAGCAAGTGTAACGGGCTACACATGGCATACTGTGTGTTTTACACTGTGTTGTACACCTTGCATGGGGGCATTTGTATACTGCACCCTGACTGTGCTCTGTGTATTGAACAAACAATTCTATTCAATAAGGGGTGTTAATATCTCAAGAGTTTAGTAAAAAAATAAACTGTTTTAAATATAATTTATAAATAATCTCCCTCATTCAAAATTTGAATAGGCTATTATTAAACAAGTAAAAAAACGATGTTAAATTAATTTCAATGAGGCCTAATCCTACATTTTTAAACACCCATAAATTCACAAGTGGGCTACTTGAGCGTGTAAAATTCACTCAGGGTATCTCTCAGTCGTCTGAAGTGACATGATCACAGGAGTTTACATGACAACAGCCATCATCTCTCTATATGCTTAGAGAGAGGCACCACTTAGGCTGTCCTTCGCCGACAGATACCGAGTCCCTTTCCGAAGTTACCCGAACAATGACTGAAGCTGAACGCAAAGACGAAAGCCGCTGTGTCCAATTCACCATCGCATAACAGCCATTTCATGTTGGTCATTTTTTGTTTCTTTTGAAATCCAGCGATGACTTCAGGATGCCGAAGACACTGAAATACTACCGAACAAGGATTCGGAACCTGTCGTCGTGATCAGGCCTATTTTTTATTTGTAGCATTTCTTCACCGTAGAAAGGAGCAGGCGGATTCATTTTAAATTTAGGGCGCCTACATGCACTGTGTACATATCTTCACATAGGATGACTATACTCTGTGATCGGAGAGACTACAGATGGACTTGCTGATGGATGTTTTTTTGTTTGTTTCTATCGATGGGATTACGTTTTGAATGGACAAATTGGATATCAGCATGGTTGAAAGAGGCGTACTAGGTTTTGATCTCGGTTTCAAAACGAAAACCAAGATTCAAAGAAATCGCCTTGTTCTGTAGACTAATGTGGTAATCGTAATCTACCTGTAAATAAACCCCTCAAACAGCATGATATAACCTAGCCTTTTAATAGGCCGTGTTGCGCGTAGCTACTAGGGAAATATTCATCCTACACTGAAAAGATTTTAAGGCGTCAATTTATTTATTTTATTCTGTCACACTGTGATGGGAATATATTGCTGAACCTTGGGTGAGCTTTATGGAAAACCTGAAGACATGACATGCACACGAAAAAAGAGGAAACGATCTTTTTTGTTTTTTAAAACCTGTGTTTATTTAAGATCTATGCAACTGGCATAATCTAAGAGTGACGTTGCTCGGCAGTAGACTGGACATTAAACCAGGATTCGGTTGATTTTTTAACAGACGTGACCATTCCCCGTAATATTTAATTATTTTTATGTTTTCAATCATTTGTAAAGGACGTGACGATCATCTGGGATGACATTTCGAATTCATGTGCATTTTGCTGAGCCTCTTTGGCCTTTTAAAGAGAACATATTTTTGTCTTTTTTTATCTGAGTGATTTGTTTTATGTTGACTGCAACAAGCTCTCGTAGCGGCCTGCTGCCGAAGCTAGAGCTATTGTCTCGAGGACAAGCTTAAAAAAATCCAGGTAAGATATTTCCACATTTAAATGACAGTTTTTTAGTCACTCTTGTCTTTTGTGGGGTTTTTCTATGCTCATATGCTTGTTATGATTTTGCCTATGGTGTAGTTTATCAATCGAATCCCACCGTGTCCAGTATCACAAGACAGATAAATGCATGATTCTTTGGAACATGAACACTATAAACACTATTACCTTCAAATTTGGGCCTGTATTATCCACTTGTTATCGTTCAACCTCTCTCTCTCTCTCTCTCTCTCGCCCCTCTCACCCTGTGATTGTGCGTGTGCGTTGGTGCCTGCTGTGTGTCAGAGAGGAAGGAAAAGAGCATTTTCCCGCATTCATGTGGGCACATTTAACAAAAATTAGGAACCAATAATAGGGTACTTGTTACACGGAATTTAGGTTATGATTTCCCTTATGGAGCCATATATTGGTCGTATTTTGGGAGGAGGGTGGTATATTATATACGTGCTTGACAGTGTTGATGCAGGTCATTTGCACTTTTGTGTATTAGATGCAAAGGTATTGGCTCTCCCAGCGCGTCATCAGCTTTGCCGTAATAAATTATTTTCAACCTCAACTGCCTTTTTCATGTATTCAACCAGGGTCGATCGGGCTCAGGTTGGGCCGTGCAAATAACTAGGTAGCCTACCTTCCTCTATGCCTTGTCTGTCAGAATGTCGCATGAAGCTTTAACACCAATTAATTACAGGTCAGCCAACTCGTCTAGAAGACTTACAGTAAAAGAGAGAATTTTACATGATTTCTTTGTTTATAATTTCTTTTGTGCGTTAGGTGTGTTCACAAGTCCAAGTGAATCTGGCTCTTGTTGGTTGGTGAATTCCGCGTCGCCCCCTCCCACCGAGACCACGGTAGCGGTAGCCTACTCTCCGCTGTTGCTATCCAGTTCTTCAGTATAGCACAACCCCCTACCTCCAACCAACTCCCATCTCTTCAGGCTCCTCCCTTCATTATCCCGATCTTCTCAATATTAGGATGAGGCTACGTGCAAGACCTCGAACTTGTAGTGGAAAAATTCAACTTTTCAAGCAGTTATCTAAATAGGCTGTGATACTGATGTCAGTTTAAATTCAGTCGATACGGAAAAAAATCTTAGTTATGAAAGTTGACCCAAAATTGTAATGGGAAGATCCTGTTTTGTTTATTATTAGGTAGGCCAAACACTGATATCCTAATTTATTAACTTTTATAATGGTTTTATAGAAGGGTATATAGGTACCCTCCCTAATTTACACTCAGTTAACTATTGACTGCTTATAATGTCATGGCATGAGGTTTCTTCCAGTAAGGCCAGAAGAAATGAGGGGTCCTTCGATCATATAGCCTAATGTAGTGCATTATTAGAAATTCAAGACACAACTTAAAATCTAAATATCTTCTGAAAAAAATATGAAATATGTAAACCAGGGACTAAATCAGAGCATTCTTTTTTTTAACCCACCATGTTCATGATGGCTCATGAGTGTTTTCATCAGTGTTTTATTGTGAGCAATTAAGATGCTTAATCAATGATTAATTGTTTTCAAATACTGATCACAATCACAAAAGGCTATAATGCGTACATATTCTACCTTGAGGAAGAAAAAATAGTCCTTTGTTTCGTGTGAATAAGTGGCATGGGTCTACTTAAAAAAAAAAGACAAAAAGGCGTAGACAACCTAATATTTCATTTTAAGACACTCAAATTATTGATAAAATTCAGCAATGTCACCCTCATGTTTGCCTTTATGATTCTCTTTAGTTTGTTATTTCTTCAGAAACCCACCCTACCCCCACCTCCACCTCCACACAAACATACATTTCAGTACAGGCAGTTTTTCATACAGATAGACACAGTAGAAGGCACAGGGTCTTGTAGCTTAGCAACAAGCTTCTGTAATTGCTGTGACAGAAATACATTAGAATTCCTACTCTGAAACAACAGGCCTTCACTTTTCCCTCCTTCTTATTTGAACTGAGATCCCCTCCATTGTTACCTGCATCTTACCAAAACATTTGAACATCTCCAAAAACAAACAAAAAACAGCATTATAATGGCGTTATAATGACCCTCTCATGCCGGACTGCAGCATTTGTAAGGGGAATGTTTATCAGGGGAATATTTGGGGTTTTTTTTTGGAACTCTTCACAGATAAATGTTTAGTTGGTGAATAATATTTCAACATCACTTCAGATTGCAAGTGATCCATTTTCCCTCCCCCATTTAAATTTTTCTCCTCCCTATGGCTCTTACACACACACACACACACACACACACACTTGCACGCACGCACGCACGCACACACACTCTCCATCTCCCTTTCGTTCATATACACAGACACGCTATGCATGCACACACACGAATGGATGTTAGGTGTTGTAGCCTGGCAACAAGCAAGGTAATTACCGTGACAGACTAGTTGCTGGCATGCCATGTAGCGTGTGGAGAAAACAGCTGATCGCATCCATGCTGAGGGGGACGGAGAAGATGTTCCACAGCATGCTACAGCAGATGCTTAGGGGAGTCATGTGTCCTCCATTCAGGAAACAATTGATTGATGCATTTGAAGGTGCCAGATTAAAAGAGGTACACTCTTTTTTTCCCCCACAGATGCACCATATTGGTGACTGTGGGTTTTTACATTACACTCAAAATATGAGAGATATGATGTGACAACATGAGCTTGAAATGCACTTGCTCGATAGAGTAATAATCGCTACGCTTAAATCATGAAATAAACAAAAAACAGTTCAAATCAGGTGACATGCAGCAGTTGAATAATGCCAGCTGCTTGTGATTGATGTTTGAGAAATGATCCCATTAACATTGGTTTATGTAACCTATTGTCGACACGGAAGGCTTGCAGCAGTGTTATGCCCAAGTTTGTGTATATAAAGGAGATGGGTCGTAGGCCTGTTGACTGTGTAATTAATGTAGACTGTTCTTAGCAGACCGTTCTGTCCTCGTATGACTTCACATGAAGATGTCAAACACAGTGCTGTTGCGCAGTCTGGACTACAAAAAGAAATTTGCAACCAGGACAGCACAAAGACATTAAATATAGATTGAGCCTGCCTTGAGCCTGTGTTTTTGTCACCTTTCTGCTTTTAATGTAGTCAATGTGAATATCCTAAAGCGTTAATGTGTTTCTTATGGGACACAGGTATTTTGTGAGCCCCCATCAGACTCCGAGTGATAAAGTATTTAAATTATTGTCTCTAAATGCAAAATCAATTTAATTTAAGGCCGACATTCCAAGAGAGACACAACTGAGATGTTTAAACATTGAATTATTTGGAAAAGCTTGCATGTCTTCATACACGCCTTCAATTCATGTTATTTTTGTCAATGACGTATTGACATTGGCTGTGCGATGAGATATAGCAAACAAATCATTCTTTTTTCCAATTTGTCAGAAAGCCCTAACACCTGTGTAGTATTTATTCTGTGTAGTATTTGTGCACCTTATAAATAGAAATACATCTCATATTATCAGCCATTCTGCGCATAAATGACCCAGATACCCACCCAGGTGTATCCTATATTTTGTGTTCTTGTTTGTGTTCCTGTGTCCTGCAGAAAGCTTGTTGTATTCAGCAGGCCTGTGGCCTGTCCAGTGTCATCTGGATGATTATTTCCTCTGTTTGTACATGTAGGTGCTGTGGCCGGGCCAACAGGACGAGGTGAAAAGTGAAGGGGTGGGCGAAGCGTACGAGAGGCTCTTTGCAAAATGGGGCAATGCAGAATGAAGGTCTCTGCCTGTGTGTGAGACACCAAAGAGAGGCAACCACGAGGACGAACGAAAGGTCAGCCGTTGGAGGAGGAGGAGGAGGAAGAGGAAGAGGGGGAGGTGGCGCAAGAGGTCGAGGAAGAGGGCAGACCCAGAGAACCGCTGCTTCGGGCAGACAAGAGGGCGAGGCGAGGAGGTGGAACGAGCAATGGCCAACGGCAACGAGAGCAGCGAGGGTCCCGGCAACCCCCTGGCGGCAGTGGTGGCAACCAGTGGTGGCGTGGCGGGTGGGGAGTCCTCCTCGCCGGTCTCCACCTACATCAAGCTGGTCCTGCTGGGCCTGATCATCTGCATCAGTCTGGTGGGCAACCTGGTGGTGTCTCTGCTGGTGCTGCGTGACCGGGCTTTGCACAAGGCGCCATACTACTTCCTGTTGGACCTCTGCCTGGCCGACACTATCCGCTCAGCCGTCTGCTTCCCTTTCGTCCTGGTGTCCATCAAGAATGGCTCGGCATGGACGTACAGCGTGCTCAGCTGCAAAGTGGTGGCCTTCATGGCAGTGCTGTTCTGCTTCCACGCCGCCTTCATGCTCTTCTGCATCAGCGTCACACGCTACATGGCCATCGCCCACCACCGCTTCTACGCCAAGCGCATGACCTTCTGGACGTGCGTGGCAGTGGTGTGCATGGTGTGGACGCTGTCGGTGGCCATGGCGTTCCCGCCCGTTTTCGACGTGGGCACGTACAAGTTCATCCGCGAGGAGGACCAGTGCATCTTCGAGCACCGCTACTTCAAGGCCAACGACACACTGGGTTTCATGCTCATGCTGGCTGTGCTGATCCTGGCCACGCACGTGGTCTACATGAAGCTGCTGCTCTTCGAGTACAAGCACCGGAAGATGAAGCCCGTCCAGATGGTGCCCGCCATTAGCCAGAACTGGACCTTCCATGGGCCTGGCGCCACCGGCCAGGCTGCTGCCAATTGGATTGCGGGATTCGGACGCGGTCCCATGCCCCCTACCCTGCTGGGCATCCGGCAGAACTTGCACAACCAGAACCGTCGCTTGCTGGGAATGGAGGAGTTCAAGGCCGAGAAACAGCTTGGCAGGATGTTCTATGTGATCACACTTTTTTTCCTGGTGCTCTGGTCGCCCTATATTGTGGCCTGCTACTGGCGGGTCTTTGTCAAGGCATGCACTATACCCCACCGGTACCTGTCCACAACGGTGTGGATGAGCTTCGCCCAGGCCGGTGTGAACCCCATCATCTGCTTTCTTCTCAACAAGGACCTGAAGAAGGGACTGAAGGCTCACCTGCCTCCTTGTTGTAGGACTAAACCTCAACTGCCCCGTGAGCCTTACTGTGTCATGTGAACCGAATGTTTGTTTTGTTTTTAGGTTATTTATTCTTCTTTTAGTTCTTTTTGAAGGTACGTGGTGGAGGGTAGGGGATGGGCAAAAAGTTTGGGGCTCATAGAATGGATGGTAGATGGAGGAGAGGAGCATGAGGAACTATTTGAGTTGTTGTAGCCTTTGATTCAGTGCAAGATGTTCTGTTTGTTTTTGCTAAAAAGGAAAGTCTGAATTCACTTCTGAATTCTAAATTCAGAATTTGTTTAGCTGTGTCTGCTCCTTTAGGGAAGGGACTAGGTTTTGGGATGATGCTAGGTTAAAAGAAATTATGGATATATATATATATATATGAAGCTATATATATATATTTAAAGAATTTTATCTGAAGCATGAGAGCAGTATTGCTTTTTGGAAGCACTGAAAAAAACTACTGAAGATCCAAAACCTCTTTATTGAATGTATGTCTACACAATAAAGATGCATAATTGTTACATTTGGCTGTTGAATTTGGCAAAAGAATTGTCATAAAATATGTTTACTGAAGAGAGCCCTTATAGAGTTTTCTATGCCCAAAAAAGGACTTTTAGTGGGGCTAGACGTTGCTCTCTGTTAAATGTGATGAACGAGAACAGCCTCAGTGCATGTGTGTAACAAAACCTTTGACGAGCATAGGAGATATAAACTCAATAACAATAATAGTACCTATTCTAAGTGCCAATGGACTATTAAAAGGTAGATAATGTTGTTAACAAAAGTATTAGTATAAGAGTGAACCAAATCTGGTTTGGGGACTAAATATTTATTTAGTATGAGAAAATGACCCTGATGATGGAGAAGTCAGTCCCTTGTGTTCTCATGCCCAGTGCCAGATGGTCCTTAGAGAAAAGAGAAAGAAGCTCGTTTATGACTAATAATCTCTCATCTGCTTGAATCAAAGGCATCAGTAACATGGCCAAGTTGAAAGGATTGATGTCTTTTTGTTTGTTTTTCATGAAGCAGCATATATAATTTGCAGTATAATAGTGAAAGACCAAATTTACTGCAGTTAGCTTTTTTCATTTGTCATACAGGCTTTGTATTCTTTGTATTTTTGACCTTTGTCTAATAATGTTTCAATCATTATGAAATCTAGTGAATTATATCTTTCGTCACATTGCACAAACCTCGTAAATTCCTCATGTTAAGACTGAATTTGTTTAATGAAGCCTTTAAGATGGATTGAGTGTGTGGTGTTCAGCATGCTGATAACTAGTTTATGAGGGGGTTGTCAAATGATGTTGACAATTTCAATGGATAGATTGTTGGCCGAAATGGATTGAGCTTAGCATGACCTGATTAGGGCGAATGTATTGGTTAGAGTTGAGTGAGCCGTGAATGAGCCGTGCTCCCACCAAAATTCACACACCTGGAACCAGGAGATGAACTTGAATTACTTGAATCAGTTTGAGTGCACAACTAGGCCAGTTGACCTCTCAAAGTGTTGCAGTTTTATTTTGCGAAGTCCTTTGTGAACATGATATTGGTGATGTTACTGTGAAATACAGTAAGTAGTTGTACCTAAACCCATTGCTCTTATCTGAATTTTTCAAGATACGATAATGCTTACATGCTGTACGTGTCTTGAAGAACAAAACTTTATCCATATGATTTTATCCATAATACCAACGAATGAGACTGCAGCAGAGACTAAATTTAAATCAGACAGTCCTGACAAAATGCAGGCAAAATTGGATGCAGTCCATTCGGAACTGGAGACTTGATGCATAGTTTCAGTAGGCTGATGAGAGTCAAACTCACAAGCAGATACAGAAAGCTTCAGCGAAATGATACAGAGCTTTCAGAGTTTTAGTTTTACCAGCCGTAATGACACAAACAAGATTATTGTCAAGGAGGGCTCATATGGGCTTCTGAGGAATGTTTAAATTGTTCTGGAAGTTATTCATCTTTAGTCTTAATTAGATGAGCTGACATGCCGAAATGAGGAAAGGAGACAGAAGATGCCTGATAATGTTGTTTTTGCACACAGCTGGAAGAATTGTTAATCAATTTAGTGTTTTATCTGGCATTTCATTGACTTGAAACAGAATTCTGCTAATGTGTAGACTGGGACAAAGAGATTGTAATATTTAAGTGAATGTTACAGACAGCCCATTGGGATGGAACATGATATCTGTATATTAACTAGGCTAGACTCCGGGTTTGGAATTTTTTTCAGCACCCATTGTTGCAAAAGAACAATAATCACAGTAACAAAAAAAGCAAAAATCAACAGGAAAGTAGATGATTTTTTTCTGTATTCTACATCAATGGCCTTACTCCATCATGAAGCAAGTGGGATCTGACAGCTTTATGCCCATATCTGATGTCATTTACATCCAGAAAAAGGCATAAAATACAAAACTGGGGTAACACAACACTGTGTACTTGTTGCCTAATTAAGGACTCAATCTCCCCACAAACTGGAGGTACAAAAAACACATCAAACATCAAATGGATCAACGCAACATTACAAAAAAGAAAAGAAAAAGGACAAAAATGTTGCCAAATTGTGACATAAAAGTGTCCAATTTTGCATACCGAAAAAGTGCAGGACTACAAACTTGACTACAAACTTATTTCCCATGGAATGAAGAGAAGACTTCCTGGATTCTTGTGGATTACTTTAAAAGACTCTTTCAGTGGGCTGGAGGGAAGACAGCTGGGTATCGTTCGTATTCAACCATGAAAACCAGGACTTGAAAAAGAAGCAAACTTTGAGTCGGTGTTGGGTAAGATGCTTTGGGTGGGTGGGTGGGGTGACGGGGAGCCATTTTGTAATGAGCAAAAATGCCTGTTAGAACTTTTTTTAGTTGCTTCAGGCATACTATCTTTTGTAAATTAACTGTGACCTCTGTATTATTTCATGTGTATAATATGGACAATGGACTGATGAAATGCTGTGGGGGTGGGGTTGACTCTTGATCATCATATTTTTACCACGCATGTGTGTGTGTGTGTGTGTGTTGACAATAGTATGAATGTGTGTACGTGACTGGGAGGGTGGGATGAGAATACCACAGAAAGTCTGTGGGAGAATTGAGGCCAGAAACAGCAAATTTGAAAAATGTCACTCCTGTCGTCAAACAGCTCAATCTTTCCCCTCGTTTACTATTATACATTATTAGTTACTCATGCAACTGAAAAATATCCAAAAAAAAATGAGGCCAAGAGTTACAAACGATGTGAAAAGAAATGCTTTTGCCTGGCAAGGTACTGTATACACTAAAAATGAATCACAAACCTTAATAACACTGGAGAATGGCAAGGAATGCAAGGTTTGTATTAATAAGAGAGTTACTTATGCCCATGTCTTTACCAACCTCACCACTCTAAGAGAACAGTTAAATACATAAGAGAATAATTGGAATGCGAATGAGAAGAGGTGATGGAGCATAAATTAATGTGGATGCTTAGCTCAGCTGTCCAGCCAGACAGCAGTAATATAGCACAAGCAGCATTCTGGAGAGAAATCCTGTACTCGGCAGTTACTACACGAGAAGTCCTTCTTTTTACAATCTATGAAAAAAAAATCTATGAATATGAATAAAACACCCAAATGTCTATAAATCAGTAGGCATATACAAAAAAAGGTGATCCGAGGTGATAAGTGCTTTGATAGTTACAAAATTAGCTCTAGCAGATTCTTGGGTGTTAATTGGACTTGAGAGCATGCAAGAGTACCAGTTTTCATTCATGAAAAACTGGATAAAGTGGGTAATGATTTACAGTATTTTATTAGACATAAAGAATTTCTCATGACAAAATTTACTATTATTTGGAAAACTTTACATAATAGTGTTTTACCATATGTTGAGATATAGTTAAATACATATTGTACAATTGATATTGTACAATTAATACAATTGTAATGGTATGATTACTTCTTCAACCTAAAAATAAGTTACAAAAAAAAGTCAATCAAAAGTGGAAAAAAAAAACACAGATTTTGAAAAAAAAAAAAAAAATCTGCAGTTTTAGTACAGTTCCTTTACAAGGTCATAATTTAAGTGGCCAGTTGCAACAACTGAATTTATATACAGGCACCTTCTAACCTGATCATAGCTGCTAAACGGTGCCTGTCGTGTCTCTGAATAACTGATTCCATTATGGTACACCTACCTTTTGGTTACGACAATGTGTCGACAATGAACCAAAAGTCAGCCTTGCCAAAATCTGTGGCAAGAATACGTGTCTCAAGAGTATCAGCCCAATTTGTTTGGGCTTTCTGCCTATAAAGATTCATGACTTCACCCACATTTTGTAAGTGTTGGTGAGGAGGAGGACTTGTGATCGCAAGTGAATCAGACATGAATCATTGTGCTTGAGGTGGGTTACTAATGTGAATCCTCACCTCTTTTTGCACTGACGATTACTATCTCTCAGAACTCTGTTGCCAGGCCACTGACATTGGGGTGAATATTAAAAAAATGCTGTCTGACTTTACAAGCCCAAAAATACCAAACAAGTTCCTGAATAATAAACAAACTTTTTGAAACAGCCATTTTAAAGACAAAAGTGCCTGTTATTTGAATGATGCAAGCTGTGTTACAGGCAATTCTCCACCATGACTTCATATTTTTTAACTAGTTTGAGCTATACAACACACTGGTGTGACAAACGTATGGTCTCTAGATTTCTTGACATAAAAATTAGTCAAATACCACAAAGTATAATAACAATAACCATATTATTGTATGTCACAGTTATCTGCATTCTCAGTACTGTTGAAGTGTACAGTGAACTACACAAGAAACACTGACACACAAATTAAAATAGTTTGACCAAGAATATTCACAGTGATTCTTCCACTGTGGATACATTGTGGGTACAGCATTGTACAACTAAAAGAAGGTCTTAAGAAGCATGAGGAACAAAATATTGGAATATTTTTTAATATTATGGTATAATAGTATACCCAATATATTATTCATCTAAAAAGAAAACTGTTTAATTTAAACTTTAGGAATTTTATCCTGATATCCCAATAAATTGGTTGTTCTGTAGTCTTAGTACAGGCCTAGTCCACATGGAACATGTTTTTATGAGTTTAATCTAAACACTAACACAACAAACCAGTCAGGATAACGAGCAATACACCAGATATTGTGAGCAAGCAAAATCATTTGGGCCTGCAGTTTTATATGTCTGTCAGGAGTCACATTTTTCATCAGTGCATGATGTGAGGTGGCAACGTTTGAGTCAACAGAAGAGAGGGCAATGAGTTTAAATGAGTTCAAGAACCTATTCTGTAAATTAAACTGGGGATTTTTTTTCCAAACATGACAATAAAGATTTACTTTTGTTGCGTTTTTGACTGTTAATGTTGTGTATGTGCTGCTTAAAATTATTTGATTCCCTTTACGTTTATCTCATCATACTTGTATAATGGACATCCAACATACTTTTTTAAGTGAGACCATTTATCCTCCTAGAAGCTTTACATTTTCTAGTATTCATACTTATCTTCCGTATGTTTTTAAGATATCTTCCTTCCAAAGTGAAAAACCATCAGGCTGTTTGGTCTTTTATGACGCTTCGTTCTGAACTAACCCCATCTACAGGGTGTTCATTGCTACTGTATGGCAGCAGAAGGTATCAAAAGTGGAGCAAAAGGTTCAACCGCAGTTAAATCTGTGCCAGCAGTCGCTTCCTCACAGGCGCCTATAAATGTAGAATCCGTGATGTCAGGGATTTTCTTTCAAGCTCATCTCTGCTGCTGTTGCTGCTGCTGCTGCTATCTTGTCAGGTTTTTTTTTACTACCCTGAGCACTGGCTGCCATGTTGCAGGAGACACCCAGGGTTAATGGGGCAGCGGATTAGCTCGACCCTTGGCCTTAATCTGCGCTAGATGGCTAATCAGGAGCAAAAGGCGATGGTGAGGCGGTAGGACATGTCCAGCGGTGCTGGAAAGATGACCCCACTCGCTAGGTTGATGCACTCTTCTCTTTGGATCCCTGATTTTGCTTGTAATGAAACTATAGTGGCCCATGGTTACGTCTTGCATATTCACTAATTGGCCGATACTGTAGATAGATAAAAGTAAGTGAATAAAAAGAGAAAAAGATATCTATTAGGGGGAAAAAAGATATCTATTAAGGGGGAAAAAAGTGGTGGCTTGGGCTAATATGGGTATGAAGGGAAGAGAGCCGTCTGCTAAAAGCTTCATGTGCAGTGGGCTCGGTTTCTTTGGATTTCAAAAACACTACATAAGAGTTTGTAAACAAGCCAGACACCCCCCATTCTCCCAAATAAAGACACAATGATGGCAGCAAGTAGCAAACAGTATAGTAGAGCACAGCACCCCATCAACACACTCCTCAAATAATCCAATGAAGCGTCCAGTGAGAACCAACTGGCTCCACAGCACTCCACTTCAGCGTCCAGACTGTAAGTGGTAGCTGACTCCTTTCTGTGCGAAGCATGTGGACCATCTGTGTGGGGTTGTGCTCCATTTCCTGAGCCAGTATGCTCTCTCTCTCTCTCTCTCTCTCTGTGGCTGTGCTTAGGAGGTCTGATCCACTATAAATCCAGCCCAATCCAATAAGGGCTCCAAGAGGCCTTTCCACACGCACTCAGCAGCAGGCGAGCAATGACTGCTCAGCTCAGATCAGCTCAGCTCTGCGCTCACTGCTCTGTGGCGTGGCGGGGTGGGGATGAGGTGGTGGAGCTGTCTAGATGGGCGGGTTGGTGGTGGTGTTTGGAACCCCAGAGAAACCAGTGCAAGCTGAGGCTAATGCTAATTACGCATGCTAAAGCAACTGGGTGACCCACTGAACAAAATCAGGCCAGGTAGCACGCAGCCAACCTTATCTGCCCTGCCCTGATGGGCCATTTTGTAGTTTATATATTTATTTGTTTGTTTTTGTGTATATATCTATTTTGTTGTGGGTGGGGGCAGTGTTGGTGTGTGGGCATATTAGGCCAGTAACAATTCAAAATATAGCAAACTTCTACCTCAGCCCCTCATTCATTTTTACCACTGCACGGCCTGGTGCACACACATACTGGACCCATAGGCACAGATAAAAATAATTAATTGAATCACTATAATTGTCCAAGAGACAACGAAGGGAGATACTTCAGAATCTGATGGCCACTGTTGAAAAGTACTATGTATTTTTCCCCAGCATCTCATATGCATCTCAAGTATGATTTCAGCCCCATCTGTTACTTAAAAACTATCTTTCAACCGAGGTACCAATTACTGGCCAACTAGTATAATTACTAGGCTTGGAGCAAGACTGCAGACATATTGACAAAAGATGCAAAGACGGAGCCCCACCCACTCACTCAAAATAATATATATCTACATTAGACGATACAGAGATGATCCTAACTTGCAATATGTAACATTACCACTGAGATGCTAAAGCACTGAAAACATAGGCCTAACGAACACAGTCAGGAAGAACGCAACAACATCCCAATAATGCGAGCGGCCTCTTAAACCGTGGCATGGCTAATTTTCCTCAAGCAAACACTATGTGAGGCAGGAAATGTCACAGTTTTCGCTACAACAGGTCAGTAACTCAAAGAAGTGATTTCTAACTGATTTTACTATAAACATGCTGCATGGGGTCTCTCGAAGGGATATTTTAG
>JAGFZM010005583.1:0-10207 GCA_017657215.1 Limnothrissa miodon | reverse complement strand
CGTTTTGTGTGGTCATTGAAAGCACACACAGGCTTTATGCTTTATTTTATGTGTTTTACACAGAGGTAACATAGCTGAATTTTCTGTCACATGCTACTCTATTTGTTTAAACCGACCTTCTTTTGCTGTGGAAAATGCAGTCATGGAAAATGGTGATGCTCTAAGGACATTTAAATAAAAGATCCAAGGCGAATAAAACCAAATAGGCTGATAAGCTGAATTTACGGAATAACAGCCGACACTAACTGAATTGTTAGAATGGTCATAAATCATAATGAACACACACTTGCACTGTTGGTCTAGATAGATAGATAGATAGATACTTTATTGATCCCCAAGGGGAAATTCAAGCACATTGCATGTGTAAAGCACATTTCTACCAATGTTAACAATATAAATAACACTCTTTGGAATTATATGAACAGACACACACTAACACACAGAGACACACACAGCAGCACACACACAGTCAACATCTCACTCACCACACACACAGCCAACCCCAAACCCCACATCTCACTCACCACACACACAGCCCACTACCCATCTGAAAAAAAGATGTAATATATAGACCATGAAATTGGAGTTCTAACTGATAGTGTGTGTTTCTCGTTTCTCTTCAATTACACACATATACTCGTACACTCCCCACTCAGAGCCCTGTGGTAGAACGAGCCATGGTCCATGCACAACAACAACTTGC
Organism: Limnothrissa miodon; assembly: GCA_017657215.1. Classification (NCBI taxonomy): domain Eukaryota; kingdom Metazoa; phylum Chordata; class Actinopteri; order Clupeiformes; family Clupeidae; genus Limnothrissa; species Limnothrissa miodon. Next base: position 9,504 of record JAGFZM010005583.1, on the reverse strand, counting down.
CACATGAGCCAGGAAACAATATGTGTGTGGCACAGGGTGTAGCAGTGGAGTCCACCCAAGGCACAGCACAGGGCAGTTTTGGTAGGATATCCTCTGTGCGCACTCATGACGTGAGGTTCTTGTGCGCTCTCTACACGCAGTGTGCTCTGTTACACCTTCCACTTCCCGTTGGAGGGAAATGACATAATTAAGGAGTTTTGATGCCAGTCCCTAACATCTGGCAAAGCCACTGTGCATTTGTGGGTTAATGTACGTAATGTTACACAATGGGATGCATTGGCTCTTCCTTTTACTGTTTGACTTGTATAGACTTGTTTTGTTTGTTTGTTTTTTTAAATACATAGACTTTCTAAGATTTTATAATTCATACGATCTGACAAAGTCTATCCATATATTCTGTTTTTTAGTCTTTAGATGTTGTATTCACTGCTGGCTCCTGCGAAACATAATCTGTTTAAATCCTCCACATATATTCACATGTGGCTTGTGCAAATATATTGTGTCACGTATTCCCGCTGTCTTTAATAACATGGATTAAGGTGGACACTGGTAATTTAGTAGAGATAAGATGAGCCGTGATCAGAATTAAAAGCATCAGACGCTGATTGAGTCATAGGGGGATGTGTTGTGTTATGATGTTTTATTTTCTCATTATTATTATTCCTGTGTAACCGAGTATCAGGTTAGTGTGAGGGCTGGTTTCCTGCAAGGGAAATGAATAATTTCCCAGATCTGATGAGAACAGGAAGGAGTGTGACGGCAGTAGGTCCACACCTGTACCCCTGGATCTGCTGTCCCCACCACATATCCAACCGTGACAGCCAGTTAGGTTGGAGGTTATCTGCAGCTTCCCCTCCAGGGAATCCCATAGTCATATCCTTTACGTGCTCATTGTTGTTCATTCTATACCTTCTTTTTCCATTCTCCTTTCTCTCTCTCTCTCTCTCTCTCTTTTTTATCTGTTTCCATCTGTCTCTCATTATTTTTCTATTTAACTGTCTCTATCTCTCTCTCCCATCAGCCCCCCTCCCCCCTTTATCCATCCTTTTTTGTCATTTGATAGCCTTTAGGATGTACAGGGCCCTGTAATCATTGATACACCAGAGGGAAATTAGCTAAGGGAGGCACAGGGTGTATAAGTGATTGATTTGAAGAGCTACATGCTGATGGGGAAAGGTCTGCTTTCCCACTTGAATTAGCTTGTGCCGTGCTGTTTTCATAAATGTTCCATAGTGACAGGCTCTTTTTAGCACAGAGGTTAAACAAATTACCTCATTTTCTGTGATTTATAAAAAAAAAGGTTTGTGTTGCTCGATGTCTGTGTGTGTGTTAGTGTGTGTGTGTGTAAGTGTGTGACAGAGAGAGAGAGAGAGAGAGAGAGAGAGAAACAAGACACTGAAACACATAAAACATTCCGAACATCAGCCAGCAATTGAGGTGAAATTCCTTGAAGACTCTGAAAGCAAGAGGGGGAAAGTAATGATAGTGCACTCTTTGCAAAGATTGCACGGTCTATTTCTCCTGGGAAATGATAAATCTGTCACTTTCTAATGTCAGCTGAGGAAACTGCATAAAAACAGCAGCTGTTAATGCTGCATTTTACTCCTAAAAGATGTGTGCCATTTCCCTCTGCACAGGGCTCTGAGACTGATCAAGAAACACCATTTTGCCTGCTTCCTTTCTGGCTTACTGCACATTAGTGCACAATGGCCATAGTAGAGATCTATTCCTTTATTTTAACTTAATTTGCATTTAGTTCTCTCAGCATAAGCATTTTTATTGAATGGCTATGTTCAGTTAGTTCCTCCTCCCCAAACGCCCGACAATGTAGATGAAATTTTCCATTTCAGCATAAGCATTTTTACTCAATGGTTACGTTCAATAACCTTTTCACCCTCTGACAAGGCAGAAAAACGGTTCCTAATGGGGCATTGTGGTACAGTAAAACTGCTTTTGAATTTATTTCATGGCTAATCAATGTCAAATGACTTAATAATGCTCCTGTCAACATCTACTCAGGCCATGTGTGACATTAAACTATTTGATGAAGAAGCGTGTGAATCCCAATGAGCATATTTAGCTGTCTGCCGAGTATGTTGTTTGCTATTAATCACCATAATTATTTGATTTTTTTTCTGGTATTCTTGTGAAATTTGCTGTTTAGTATTCAGCATGTCACCGCCCGACAATCAACAGACACGTTTGAGCAACAACCACATTCCTTTGAGGTGGTTCTCATTAAAAAAGAGGGAGAGGCATTTTAGGCACTGTCTGCTACTTTACTCTTTCTCTCTCTCTCTCTTTCTCTCTATCTCTCTCTCTCTCTCTCTTTCTCTGTCTTGTTCCCTCTCCCTCTTTCTCTCTCTTACTCCCTGACTCACTCTCTCTTCACCCAAAAGGCTTGGCCTCTCCTGGGCTGATTTGAATGATGGGATGAGGGAGAGAATTGGGTGGTGTGTGTGTGTGTGTGTGTGAGTGTGTGTGTGTGTGTGTGTGTGTGGGGTGGTATTGAGGGGGAGGGGATGGGGGTCGGCCAATGCCGCCTTTTCTATGAGGCTCATCCATCTCGCCTGCATATTTTTGTCAGATCCAGGGAGATGGGGGGTGGGATGTGTGAGCGTGGTGTGTGTGTGTGTGTGTGTGTGTGTGTGTGTAAGTGGGAGCGGGGGCTAATTATCCAGCTATCTGTCTTTCTCTCTCTTTATCCTAATCTCTCTATACCCCCTAACTCCGTTTTCACTGGGAGTGTGGTTTCAGTGTGTAAGTATGTGTGTGTGTGTGTGTGTGTGTGTGTATGCATGTATTATCTCTGTGTAGGGCACTCTGGTCTGAATGTAAAAGTAATGAATGTGTGTTTTCATGCATGTAAGATTGCTTATGGAGAGGTGGCAGTATCATGATCTCTGTCTCGGTTAAACTCAAATAAACAGCAACATCCTTCCACTTCATTTCAGCCCATTGGGAAGCCCTGGACCAGAAGAAAACCTAACATGTCTGTGCATGTAATGAAAACATCAAGCGATAAACATAAGCATTGTGTGTGTATTTGTGTGTGTGTGTGTGTGTGTGTGTGTGTGTGTGTGTGTGTGGGTGTGTGTATGTGTGGGTGGGTGTACTTGTGTGTGCTAAAAAAACAAAAAGCTATCCTTGATGAGGGTATATGGCATACGAAATAGCATACTAACCCAGCCAAGATAAATTTGTCATAATGTTATGTGTGTGTTTTCTCAATACATGTATTTTGACATCCAGAAGTGTTCAGTTGCTCCATGCCAGATGGGGCCTATCTGTAGTCATTAGGCAAAGCACCATGGTATCTGTAGTCATTAGGCTAAGGAGTTGAGAGGGAAAGGGGAGAAAAAGCTTGATTCTGTGCTTGCATTATCATCTCCTCCAGCTATTTCTCTCAAGTATCATGACATGAAAGTTGTGGAAAGTCCTGAGCTGTCAGGATGCCTCAACAACTGTCATGCCCTGCGGTGCGTGCGTCTCCCCGCTTGAGACGGAATCCGGCTTCCTTTCATGTGGCGTGTGATGGGAGACACGCTTTCATTCCAGCCACAGACAGGATTCTGACAGCTCCCCTGCCACTCCGGAGCGCACGCATGCACCAGCCATTTCCAAAATCGCAGCAGGAGAGAGCAGCGTTCCTCACACCCCAAATCACCCCCACCCACCTCCCCCGCGTATTGGAAATGATATATATGTAAAAAGGGTGCAGTTCTAGGATTGTTTAAAAGGTTAAATTGAAATTGGGGATGAGACATGAAGGTGCTGTTAACCCTTTGGTGCAAAACAGCAAACTGGGTAAATTCCACCAAAATGTCCCACACCCCCACTGAAATTATAGATATATATGTAAAGATGACAGATAAGTGGGCTGTTTTAGCATTGTTTAAAAGGTGGGGTTAAATGCACATGCAAATTGGGGATGAGACGTGAAGGTGCTGTTAAACTCCTGTGGCTTCTTGTGGCCTGTGGGAAGAAAAGAATATTGCCACGGGGCTCAGTGTTCTCGGCTTAGACTCTTTCTGGGGAGCTAATGGCCATCAAAGGAACAAGGATTTAAATAACTCACTGGTCATGCTCTTAAGCTGCTTACCTAGAGGGAACAAGAATCTATTCTTCCATCATTATATCAATAACTCTGCCCACAATTGTTTTACAACATTGGCATTCTCAGAGAGGCTGGTCTTTCTCATAGCAAGGGGATAATTGGCGGAAGCATGTTATGAAAACAGCCTGATAGATCTGATATGAAATGTTTTTCTTAAAACAGGAAAAGAGAAAAATATGTTGCATTGGAAATGTGTAGTTTTCAGTAATGTTATTTTCCTTTTTGGGGGGCTCAAGATTGTGTTTTTCATTTATTCATTTTAAGCATTTGGTGATATAGTCAAGCTCTAAACAAAAACATGTCTTTTATTTCAATCAACAATTCTTTGCATGCATGGTTATGCCTTTAATGCCAGCATTTTATGCTAGTTTGGAGAATCACCTAAAAGCTGTCAGAATGCTAAACCCATCAACACGTTTAAGTAGAACCACTGCATTTCACACTGGGCTTCCTCCTCAGTTCAATTAGGAGTTTCAATTATTTTATATTTAGAAATATAAAAATGGGCTTTATCTGTTTTGATGTTGTGAGAACCCTAGTTGCTGCATTTTGAATCAAGCTGCTTAATGGTCTCTTTTGGCAGGGCTGTGAAATGTCCATTGTGGTAGTCATCCCTACTGAAAATAAAGGCACATGTTCATTGTTAATTGTCAATGTTTTTAGGTAATGTTTCAGTGCTCGGATTGGCACAGAATCCTGTCTGAGGAGCATGCAATTTAAGTTTTTGAGATCAAGAATGAAGTTAATTGACTGAAGACAATTATTTTAAAGACTTTCCCAGTGAATGCTAGATTGGATACTGACCTGTACCTAATAAGCTCTGGAGCTTTACTAATTCTTATTTACAAAACATCTCATTATGGACTTGATTATGAATGTAAAGTTTAGTCCATATTGGACATAGAGTATCCACATTTTTCTTCCTACATATTCCCTCTTTAAAGAGATTTCCATGGTGCTTTCTTCTTTTCAGAGACTTGATGCGGTAAAGATTTGGAGCAAAATCATACTTAATTTGTGTCGTCTTTGAATTACACGTCATCTACAGAGACTGGGATTTCTTCTATGAGAAAGCTTATTTGACGTGAACACCTGTGTTATCGTTCATGACTCCTACTGATTGTTATAAAGCTGTTCTGTATTAGTGCGCTTCAACACTTCAAAGCCACTCTCACATCTCTCAGCAGCACTCAATGAACTTGCAGCAGTGAGGATATTCTCTGAGAATGAGTTGAGAAAAATACTTTAAATCCTTCGTAAAGGTTAAGTCAGTATTCAGGTTAAACAGGAGTATGTTGACATGCAAGCTGCCTTTATCTCAGTGATGGTGGGGAAGAAAAAAAATGCTTTGCGTTTTGTCTCAGCAGTCTAGTATATTTATGGACGGGTCTCCTCTAGTCTTGATTTATGGTTCTGCCCATGATGTGGAATCATAATTCTCTGAAGTGTCATTTTTACTCTACCTTATCTCTGCCTAGACCTGTCAAAAATCCTGAGCCTCCAGCAACGCTCTGGGAAGCTGGCATGTCTGGCCAGTGTGAGCGTCTGAATGAAAAATAAGTGAAGCGAGCATACTACATATGCAGGGGATACAGGCTTATATGGTCTTATTCTCTCCCTGTCTCCCCAGCCGCACGTCTAGGAGATTCAGTCAGCAATGAGCCAAAACCCAGCTTACATGAAATTACTCTCTGATGAGAAACATACTCTCCCAGCCTGACAAATTTATTACGTGGAGTAGGTTACATTCAAAGAGATCAAGGTCAATTTCATGCCTTCGTATGTCATCCCCTGCACTTCTCAAGGTCACCACGGTGTAATTGGGTTCAAAGTATCACTCACCATACAGAACAGTTTGGAGTTAAAAGCCTATAATATTGAGTGTAAGACTGAAAAGCCTATAATATTGGGTGTAATTCTTCTTCAGGTTGGTGCTTGAAGAGACACTGTCCTGCATGTTATGTAGTTAGCAATAAGTGCAGGCTTTGATGGGAGCATGGGGCATGATTCATCTTAGGATGAGGGGCTATAATACTGACAAATGAAACAAAGTCTTTATTATTGTCATAATAGTCACATAAAAATGATTAATACGCTCTTAACACTTGTGTGTGTGTGTTTAATATTTTTAAAATGTTTAAGCTAAACTGTTATTGTGATCTATAGCAAGTTGCTTGTTTGTTGACACAGTAGTTGACACATATAGTATATTGCATTCAATATAGTATATTACATAGTATATTGCATATATTGCATTCATTTATTTCTAAATACGTTGTCCTCAGTCCATCATGCTTAGTCTCTATGGCATTTACTTTATTCCTCTGGCCTGGGTGTGTTTGGCAAGTCTTTTACTGCATCAGGATAGAGGATCAAAGAGCCCGGGCTCCAAGAGTATACACCTCCCATCTCCCTACCATGGACCCCATCACTTCATGTAATAGCTTTTCCACCAACCCGACCAAAAGGGACAAAAATTAGAGGTGGTGTATATGTGTGTTTGTGTGTATGTGTGTGTGTGTGTGTATGTGACGCACAGTCTGAAAGGAAATATATAATAAAAAAAAACTCAGACTGAGGTGATTTGTTTTCTGCTTTGACAAACCTCTTTTTAAGTATACAGATGAGGGTCCAGAGGACTGTGATTACGAGCCGACTGTCTTCACTTCACAGAAATACTGCCCATTAATAGGGCATGCATTCCCTGCCGGGGAATGGGCCAGGAGAAAGCCCCTCAAGGAAATACCTGGCCGATTTCTCCCCCTCACTTCCACCCTTGCCTTGGTATATATATAAATATATATAATAGGGCAAACACAGAGACAGCTCCCATAAAACATGCAGCCCCAGTGGAGGAGACACCTGTTTAGTGGCTGGGGGCAGCGGGCAGGAAGGGACTCTAATAAGCACCTGACAGAATGAAGCACATGGTGCAGGAGGGTGGGGGGAGGGGAGGGGGCAGAGTGGAGTGTGTGAGGAATGGAGGTTTCTGGGCGGTAATTGTTAGGGCTGGCTACTCCCCAGGAAGTCAAGGCAGGGTAATTATTTGGGTCAACTAGTGACTGATAGTGGAAGACATTCACCAAAACAAAATCACAACAGCTCATGCCTTTTTCTCTTCTTCTGTCTGACACGAGCAATGCTTCAAGTCATTTTCAGAATTGAATAGATGCTACAACGAGGAGTCCATTGGCCACTCTGCTTAGAAGAGGTCTTTTAGTGTCTAAATAGTAGATTATTATAGAAACATTACAACACCCAAGACATACAGTATATGATTTTTCTTTTTTACAGTATTATAGTTATCTGACATGTATTTTGCTGTGGGAAGTGTGCAGGATGCCATGGACATACATTGCTTCAGATTCTTAGCAAGAATAAAAACCAAATTATATTTATTCAATTCTTTGGAATAATGCTCAAATAAAAGTTCCAATAGAATAAAAAAAAACATGTCATATCATTGGGCAAACATATTTTTTAATTTAGAAGACTTTAGGACTCTTTGAGCTCTCCATTGTTCCAGAAGAATAAATACTAGCCACGCCCATGGAGGAGGCTGCGCTATGTTCTGTGGCCCTCTACTGGTTATGCGATAAAACAACACCAAAATTCTTTACATTTTTTAATGCATACATACTTATACATACATGAACACACTATAATATTCACATGATTCTGTACAACACATGATTCTGTTATGTGAGAAATTATCCTTGTATTTCATTAAACTAGGTTTTTTATTCAACACATCATGTACAGCAGTAGGAGACAAGAGATGTGCAAAAGTGAACAATAAATGAATAATAAGAATAAAAGTGAGCTATAAGTGAATACATGCAGGTCCCAAGATATAAAGCGTCCACAAATCTATCACATAATTAAAAGAGAAGCAAATAACATTTAAAATACACATTATACTTAACAATATTCAAATCTAAAGCTTAGGTGATGCATGAATCAAATGGTAAAAAGCGTCCAAACAACTGGGAAGAATCTGGAAATGAGGAAAACCGCTAATAAGGTGTCAGCCATCTCAGCATGTAGTCCCTGTAAAACCACATTCATCTAGATTATTGACAACACCTGTCTTTTTTATAATGCAGTTATAATCACATTCCCATGTGTCCCAATCACATTTTACTGAAACTCACCTGTTGAATTTCAGTTTCTTTCTCTTCTGGAATTCGGTCTCATCTACTGTCCACACGGCTCCTTTCCCTCCTTCCACACGCACAAAGCACTTGTGCAAGCTCAGGTTATGACGGACGGCGTTCTGCACAGGACCACATGCCACAAGTGGTTAGATCAAGTAGCCCAAGTGAAATAGAAACTACGAAAGCAACTACTGTATGATGCAGAAACTAAACTTCAGTTTCATCATTTGTCCCTGGCAGGAAAACAAAATCGCCAACCAAAAACAGAACACATGCCACCAAAGTAATAATTCACATACTGCAAAACCTGTCAAACTTTCAGTATTTCAGTAACATATTTAGTCACAGTCTTTTGTGCTGTACCTTCCAGGCGGTGGTGTTGTGTCTGAAGTAGAAAAACATTCGCATGAACCAGTTGTAGATTTCATTCAGAGTCCGCTGCTTCTCTGGGGCCTCTACTATAGACTGGAAGCAAACATGAGGCACAGCAAGAGACAACACATTAGCATTTTTCTGAATGAAACTCTTCAAGATGTCCCTGAGAACTTGAATGACCACTGTAACTGATTCTGTGACTAACCCATCGTATTAGGCAGGCGTAGGTGTATGGAGGTCTGATATTGGCACATCTGTAGATATCGATAGTGGAAATCATATCTGGGGGGGGAGGGAAATGCAGAGCGGTGAGAGAATTTACAAACGCTGCATGGCGCTTTCTCCAGGACAGGAAATGAGTGATAATATACTGCCAGTGTGAGACAGAAGCACCAGGTGGACATTAGATCCATCCCCCCTTCTGGTCATGAGTCCGAGCAGGGCTGCAGGGGGGGGGGGGTACCTGGCAGCAGGTGTGGAAGGGGAGCGTGCCATAATTTTGGAAGCCCCTGCTCCACTGGCTCCTCGCTGGCACACTCTGGCACACCATATGCCCCCTCTGGTCGGGCATCACTCTTTGCCAGGGTGGAAGGCCAGGCGATGTTGGCTCTCTGCACAGGCTTTCACAAAAACAGGTTACTGTTTTTTTTTACAAAAAGGCTTTTATGTAGGTGTGACATTTGGCTGCAAGGTACACCTACACTATAAGCTTTGATTGCAGACATATTAAGACAGAGATCATTTTAAGGTGTAGATAGAGGTACATAGAGATCCATGATAGAGACCCATTGAACCCCTAGTAGCCTACAGTACACATACTACCCCTAGTACACATACTACCCCTAGTACACATAC
>JAGFZM010005582.1:0-10401 GCA_017657215.1 Limnothrissa miodon | reverse complement strand
CGTTTTGTGTGGTCATTGAAAGCACACACAGGCTTTATGCTTTATTTGATGTGTTTTACACAGAGGTAACATAGCTGAATTTTCTGTCACATGCTACTCTATGTTGTTTAAACCGACCTTCTTTTGCTGTGGAAAATGCAGTCATGGAAAATGGTGATGCTCTAAGGACATTTAAATAAAAGATCCAAGGCGAATAAAACCAAATAGGCTGATTAGCTGAACTTACGGAATAACAGCCGACACTAACTGAATTGTTAGAATGGTCATAAATCATAATGAACACACACTTGCACTGTTGGTCTAGATAGATAGATAGATAGATAGATAGATAGATAGATAGATAGATACTTTATTGATCCCCAAGGGGAAATTCAAGCACATTGCATGTGTAAAGCACATTTCTACCAATGTTAACAATATAAATAACACTCTTTGGAATTATATGAACAGACACACACTAACACACATAGAGACACACACAGCAGCACACACACAGTCAACATCTCACTCACCACACACACAGCCAACCCCAAACCCCACATCTCACTCACCACACACACAGCAGCACACACACAGTCAACCCCAAACCCCACATCTCACTCACCACACACACAGTCAACCCCAAACCCCACATCTCACTCACCACACACACAGCCCACTACCCATCTGAAAAAAAGATGTAATATATAGACCATGAAATTGGAGTTCTAACTGATAGTGTGTGTTTCTCGTTTCTCTTCAATTACACACATATACTCGTACACTCCCCACTCAGAGCCCTGTGGTAGAACGAACCATGGTCCATGCACAACAACAACTTGCCACATGAGCCAGGAAACAATATGTGTGTGGCACAGGGTGTAGCAGTGGAGTCCACCCAAGGCACAGCACAGGGCAGTTTTGGTAGGATATCCTCTGTGCGCACTCATGACGTGAGGTTCTTGTGCGGTCTCTACGTGCAGTGTGCTCTGTTACACCTTCCACTTCCCGTTGGAGGGAAATGACATAATTAAGGAGTTTTGATGCCAGTCCCTAACATCTGGCAAAGCCACTGTGCATTTGTGGGTTAATGTACGTAATGTTACACAATAGGATGCATTGGCTCTTCCTTTTACCGTTTGACTTGTATAGACTTGTTTTGTTTGTTTGTTTTTTTAAATACATAGACTTTCTAAGATTTCATAATTCATACGATCTGACAAAGTCTATCCATATATTCTGTTTTTTAGTCTTTAAATGTTGTATTCACTGCTGGCTCCTGCGAAACATAATCTGTTTAAATCCTCCACATATATTCACATGAGGCTTGTGCAAATATATTGTGTCACGTATTCCCGCTGTCTTTAATAACATGGATTAAGGTGGACACTGGTAATTTAGTAGAGATAAGATGAGCCGTGATCAGAATTAAAAGCATCAGACGCTGATTGAGTCATAGGGGGATGTGTTGTGTTATGATGTTTTATTTTCTCATTATTATTATTCCTGTGTAACCGAGTATCAGGTTAGTGTGAGGGCTGGTTTCCTGCAAGGGAAATGAATAATTTCCCAGATCTGATGAGAACAGGAAGGAGTGTGACGGCAGTAGGTCCACACCTGTACCCCTGGATCTGCTGTCCCCACCACATATCCAACCGTGACAGCCAGTTAGGTTGGAGGTTATCTGCAGCTTCCCCACCAGGGAATCCCATAGTCATATCCTTTACGTGCTCATTGTTGTTCATTCTATACCTTCTTTTTCCATTCTCCTTTCTCTCTCTCTCTCTCTCTCTCTTTTTTATCTGTTTCCATCTGTCTCTCATTATTTTTCTATTTAACTGTCTCTATCTCTCTCTCCCATCAGCCCCCCTCCCCCCTTTATCCATCCTTTTTTGTCATTTGATAGCCTTTAGGATGTACAGGGCCCTGTAATCATTGATACACCAGAGGGAAATTAGCTAAGGGAGGCACAGGGTGTATAAGTGATTGATTTGAAGAGCTACATGCTGATGGGGAAAGGTCTGCTTTCCCACTTGAATTAGCTTGTGCAGTGCTGTTTTCATAAATGTTCCACAGTGACAGGCTCTTTTAGCACAGAGGTTAAACAAATTACCTCATTTTCTGTGATTTATAAAAAAAAAGGTTTGTGTTGCTCGATGTCTGTGTGTGTGTTAGTGTGTGTGTGTGTAAGTGTGTGACAGAGAGAGAGAGAGAGAGAGAGAGAGAGAAACAAGACACTGAAACACATAAAACATTCCGAACATCAGCCAGCAATTGAGGTGAAATTCCTTGAAGACTCTGAAAGCAAGAGGGGGAAAGTAATGATAGTGCACTCTTTGCAAAGATTGCACGGTCTATTTCTCCTGGGAAATGATAAATCTGTCACTTTCTAATGTCAGCTGAGGAAACTGCATAAAAACAGCAGCTGTTAATGCTGCATTTTACTCCTAAAAGATGTGTGCCATTTCCCTCTGCACAGGGCTCTGAGACTGATCAAGAAACACCATTTTGCCTGCTTCCTTTCTGGCTTAATGCACATTAGTGCACAATGGCCATAGTAGAGATCTATTCCTTTATTTTAACTTAATTTGCATTTAGTTCTCTCAGCATAAGCATTTTTATTGAATGGCTATGTTCAGATAGATCCTCCTCCCCAAACGCCCGACAATGTAGATGAAATTTTCCATTTCAGCAAAAGCATTTTTACTCAATGGTTACGTTCAATAACCTTTTCACCCTCTGACAAGGCAGAAAAACGGTTCCTAATGGGGCATTGTGGTACAGTAAAACTGCTTTTGAATTTATTTCATGGCTAATCAATGTCAAATGACTTAATAATGCTCCTGTCAACATCTACTCAGGCCATGTGTGACATGAAACTATTTGATGAAGAAGCGGGTGAATCCCAATGAGCATATTTAGCTGTCTGCCGAGTATGTTGTTTGCTATTAATCACCATAATTATTTGAATTTTTTTCTGGTATTCTTGTGAAATTTGCTGTTTAGTATTCAGCATGTCACCGCCCGACAATCAACAGACACGTTTGAGCAACAACCACATTCCTTTGAGGTGGTTCTCATTAAAAAAGAGGGAGAGGCATTTTAGGCACTGTCTGCTACTTTACTCTTTCTCTCTCTCTCTCTTTCTCTCTATCTCTCTCTCTCTCTCTCTTTCTCTGTCTTGTTCCCTCTCCCTCTTTCTCTCTCTTACTCCCTGACTCACTCTCTCTTCACCCAAAAGGCTTGGCCTCTCCTGGGCTGATTTGAATGATGGGATGAGGGAGAGAATTGGGTGGTGTGTGTGTGTGTGTGTGTGAGTGTGTGTGTGTGTGTGTGTGTGTGGGGTGGTATTGAGGGGGAGGGGATGGGGGTCGGCCAATGCCGCCTTTTCTATGAGGCTCATCCATCTCGCCTGCATATTTTTGTCAGATCCAGGGAGATGGGGGGTGGGATGTGTGAGCGTGGTGTGTGTGTGTGTGTGTGTGTGTGTGTGTGTAAGTGGGAGCGGGGGCTAATTATCCAGCTATCTGTCTTTCTCTCTCTTTATCCTAATCTCTCTATACCCCCTAACTCCGTTTTCACTGGGAGTGTGGTTTCAGTGTGTAAGTATGTGTGTGTGTGTGTGTGTGTGTGTGTATGCATGTATTATCTCTGTGTAGGGCACTCTGGTCTGAATGTAAAAGTAATGAATGTGTGTTTTCATGCATGTAAGATTGCTTATGGAGAGGTGGCAGTATCATGATCTCTGTCTCGGTTAAACTCAAATAAACAGCAACATCCTTCCACTTCATTTCAGCCCATTGGGAAGCCCTGGACCAGAAGAAAACCTAACATGTCTGTGCATGTAATGAAAACATCAAGCGATAAACATAAGCATTGTGTGTGTATTTGTGTGTGTGTGTGTGTGTGTGTGTGTGTGTGTGTGTGTGTGGGTGTGTGTATGTGTGGGTGGGTGTACTTGTGTGTGCTAAAAAAACAAAAAGCTATCCTTGATGAGGGTAGTATATGGCATACGAAATAGCATACTAACCCAGCCAAGATAAATTTGTCATAATGTTATGTGTGTGTTTTCTCAATACATGTATTTTGACATCCAGAAGTGTTCAGTTGCTCCATGCCAGATGGGGCCTATCTGTAGTCATTAGGCAAAGCACCATGGTATCTGTAGTCATTAGGCTAAGGAGTTGAGAGGGAAAGGGGAGAAAAAGCTTGATTCTGTGCTTGCATTATCATCTGCCTCTCCTCCAGCTATTTCTCTCAAGTATCATGACATGAAAGTTGTGGAAAGTCCTGAGCTGTCAGGATGCCTCAACAACTGTCATGCCCTGCGGTGCGTGCGTCTCCCCGCTTGAGACGGAATCCGGCTTCCTTTCATGTGGCGTGTGATGGGAGACACGCTTTCATTCCAGCCACAGACAGGATTCTGACAGCTCCCCTGCCACTCCGGAGCGCACGCATGCACCAGCCATTTCCAAAATCGCAGCAGGAGAGAGCAGCGTTCCTCACACCCCAAATCACCCCCACCCACCTCCCCCGCGTATTGGAAATGATATATATGTAAAAAGGGTGCTGGTCTAGGATTGTTTAAAAGGTTAAATTGAAATTGAGGATGAGACAAGAAGGTGCTGTTAACCCTTTGGTGCAAAACAGCAAACTGGGTAAATTCCACCAAAATGTCCCACACCCCCACTGAAATAGATATATATTATAGATATATAGATATATAGATATATGTAAAGATGACAGATAAGTGGGCTGTTTTAGCATTGTTTAAAAGGTGGGGTTAAATGCACATGCAAATTGGGGATGAGACGTGAAGGTGCTGTTAAACTCCTGTGGCTTCTTGTGGCCTGTGGGAAGAAAAGAATATTGCCACGGGGCTCAGTGTTCTCGGCTTAGACTCTTTCTGGGGAGCTAATGGCCATCAAAGGAACAAGGATTTAAATAACTCACTGGTCATGCTCTTAAGCTGCTTACCTAGAGGGAACAAGAATCTATTCTTCCATCATTATATCAATAACTCGGCCCACAATTGTTTTACAACATTGGCATTCTCAGAGAGGCTGGTCTTTCTCATAGCAAGGGGATAATTGGCGGAAGCATGTTATGAAAACAGCCTGATAGATCTGATATGAAATGTTTTTCTGAAAACAGGAAAAGAGAAAAATATGTTGCATTGGAAATGTGCAGTTTTCAGTAATGTTATTTTCCTTTTTGGGGGGCTCAAGATTGTGTTTTTCATTTATTCATTTTAAGCATTTGGTGATATAGTCAAGCTCTAAACAAAAACATGTCTTTTATTTCAATCAACAATTCTTTGCATGCATGGTTATGCCTTTAATGCCAGCATTTTATGCTAGTTTGGAGAATCAGCTAAAAGCTGTCAGAATGCTAAACCCATCAACACGTTTAAGTAGAACCACTGCATTTCACACTGGGCTTCCTCCTCAGTTCAATTAGGAGTTTCAATTATTTTATATTTAGAAATATAAAAATGGGCTTTATCTGTTTTGATGTTGTGAGAACCCTAGTTGCTGCATTTTGAATCAAGCTGCTTAATGGTCTCTTTTGGCAGGGCTGTGAAATGTCCATTGTGGTAGTCATCCCTACTGAAAATAAAGGCACATGTTCATTGTTAATTGTCAATGTTTTTAGGTAATGTTTCAGTGCTCGGATTGGCACAGAATCCTGTCTGAGGAGCATGCAAT
This sequence comes from Limnothrissa miodon, assembly GCA_017657215.1. Classification (NCBI taxonomy): domain Eukaryota; kingdom Metazoa; phylum Chordata; class Actinopteri; order Clupeiformes; family Clupeidae; genus Limnothrissa; species Limnothrissa miodon. Next base: position 4,714 of record JAGFZM010005582.1, on the reverse strand, counting down.
TTAAGTTTTTGAGATCAAGAATGAAGTTAATTGACTGAAGACAATTATTTTAAAGACTTTCCCAGTGAATGCTAGATTGGATACTGACCTGTACCTAATAAGCTCTGGAGCTTTACTAATTCTTATTTACAAAACATCTCATTATGGACTTGATTATGAATGTAAAGTTTAGTCCATATTGGACATAGAGTATCCATAGAGTATCCACATTTTTCTTCCTACATATTCCCTCTTTAAAGAGATTTCCATGGTGCTTTCTTCTTTTCAGAGACTTGATGCGGTAAAGATTTGGAGCAAAATCATACTTAATTTGTGTCGTCTTTGAATTACACGTCATCTACAGAGACTGGGATTTCTTCTATGAGAAAGCTTATTTGACGTGAACACCTGTGTTATCGTTCATGACTCCTACTGATTGTTATAAAGCTGTTCTGTATTAGTGCGCTTCAACACTTCAAAGCCACTCTCACATCTCTCAGCAGCACTCAATGAACTTGCAGCAGTGAGGATATTCTCTGAGAATGAGTTGAGAAAAATACTTTAAATCCTTCGTAAAGGTTAAGTCAGTATTCAGGTTAAACAGGAGTATGCTGACATGCAAGCTGCCTTTATCTCAGTGATGGTGGGGAAGAAAAAAAATGCTTTGCCTTTTGTCTCAGCAGTCTAGTATATTTATGGACGGGTCTCCTCTAGTCTTGATTTATGGTTCTGCCCATGATGTGGAATCATAATTCTCTGAAGTGTCATTTTTACTCTACCTTATCTCTGCCTAGACCTGTCAAAAATCCTGAGCCTCCAGCAACGCTCTGGGAAGCTGGCATGTCTGGCCAGTGTGAGCGTCTGAATGAAAAATAAGTGAAGCGAGCATACTACATATGCAGGGGATACAGGCTTATATGGTCTTATTCTCTCCCTGTCTCCCCAGCCGCACGTCTAGGAGATTCAGTCAGCAATGAGCCAAAACCCAGCTTACATGAAATTACTCTCTGATGAGAAACATACTCTCCCAGCCTGACAAATTTATTACGTGGAGTAGGTTACATTCAAAGAGATCAAGGTCAATTTCATGCCTTCGTATGTCATCCCCTGCACTTCTCAAGGTCACCACGGTGTAATTGGGTTCAAAGTATCACTCACCATACAGAACAGTTTGGAGTTAAAAGCCTATAATATTGAGTGTAAGACTGAAAAGCCTATAATATTGGGTGTAATTCTTCTTCAGGTTGGTGCTTGAAGAGACACTGTCCTGCATGTTATGTAGTTAGTAATAAGTGCAGGCTTTGACGGGAGCATGGGGCATGATTCATCTTAGGATGAGGGGCTATAATACTGACAAATGAAACAAAGTCTTTATTATTGTCATAATAGTCACATAAAAATGATTAATACGCTCTTAACACTTGTGTGTGTGTGTTTAATATTTTTTAAAATGTTTAAGCTAAACTGTTAATGTGATCTATAGCAAGTTGCTTGTTTGTTGACACAGTAGTTGACACATATAGTATATTGCATTCAATATAGTATATTACATAGTATATTGCATATATTGCATTCATTTCTTTCTAAATACGTTGTCCTCAGTCCATCATGCTCAGTCTCTATGGCATTTACTTTATTCCTCTGGCCTGGGTGTGTTTGGCAAGTCTTTTACTGCATCAGGATAGAGGATCAAAGAGCCCGGGCTCCAAGAGTATACACCTCCCATCTCCCTACCATGGACCCCATCACTTCATGTAATAGCTTTTCCACCAACCCGACCAAAAGGGACAAAAATTAGAGGTGGTGTATATGTGTGTTTGTGTGTATGTGTGTGTGTGTGTGTATGTGCCGCAGTCTGAAAGGAAATATATAATAAAAAAAACCTCTGACTGAGGTGATTTGTTTTCTGCTTTGACAAACCTCTTTTTAAGTATACAGATGAGGGTCCAGAGGACTGTGATTACGAGCCGACTGTCTTCACTTCACAGAAATACTGCCCATTAATAGGGCATGCATTCCCTGCCGGGGAATGGGCCAGGAGAAAGCCCCTCAAGGAAATACCTGGCCGATTTCTCCCCCTCACTTCCACCCTTGCCTTGGTATATATATATATAATAGGGAAAACACAGAGACAGCTCCCATAAAACATGCAGGCCCAGCGGAGGAGACACCTGTTTAGTGGCTGGGGGCAGCGGGCAGGAAGGGACTCTAATAAGCACCTGACAGAATGAAGCACATGGTGCAGGAGGGGGGGGGGGGGGGGGGGGGCAGAGTGGAGTGTGTGAGGAATGGAGGTTTCTGGGCGGTAATTGTTAGGGCTGGCTACTCCCCAGGAAGTCAAGGCAGGGTAATTATTTGGGTCAACTAGTGACTGATAGTGGAAGACATTCACCAAAACAAAATCACAACAGCTCATGCCTTTTTCTCTTCTTCTGTCTGACACGAGCAATGCTTCAAGTCATTTTCAGAATTGAATAGATGCTACAACGAGGAGTCCATTGGCCACTCTGCTTAGAAGAGGTCTTTTAGTGTCTAAATAGTAGATTATTATAGAAACATTACAACACCCAAGACATACAGTATATGATTTTTCTTTTTTACAGTATTATAGTTATCTGACATGTATTTTGCTGTGGGAAGTGTGCAGGATGCCATGGACATACATTGCTTCAGATTCTTAGCAAGAATAAAAACCAAATTATATTTATTCAATTCTTTGGAATAATGCTCAAATAAAAGTTCCAATAGAATAAAAAAAAACATGTCATATCATTGGGCAAACATATTTTTTAATTTAGAAGAGTTTAGGACTCTTTGAGCTCTCCATTGTTCCAGAAGAATAAATACTAGCCACGCCCATGGAGGAGGCTGCGCTATGTTCTGTGGCCCTCTACTGGTTATGTGATAAAACAACACCAAAATTTTTTACATTTTTTAATGCATACATACTTATACATACATGAACACACTATAATATTCACATGATTCTGTACAACACATGATTCTGTTATGTGAGAAATTATCCTTGTATTTCATTAAACTAGGTTTTTTATTCAACACATCATGTACAGAAGTAGGAGACAACAGATGTGCAAAAGTGAACAATAAATGAATAATAAGAATAAAAGTGAGCTATAAGTGAATACATGCAGGTCCCAAGATATAAAGCATCCACAAATCTATCACATAATTAAAAGAGAAGCAAATAACATTTAAAATACACATTATACTTAACAATATTCAAATCTAAAGCTTAGGTGATGCATGAATCAAATGGTAAAAAGCGTCCAAACAACTGGGAAGAATCTGGAAATGAGGAAAACCGCTAATAAGGTGTCAGCCATCTCAGCATGTAGTCCCTGTAAAACCACATTCATCTAGATTATTGACAACACCTGTCTTTTTTATAATGCAGTTATAATCACATTCCCTTTCAGTTTTGGGTATTTAAAAACAGAGCCTGGACTAGCTTGTCTTTAGTGGAGAATTTTACTGAAACTCACCTGTTGAATTTCAGTTTCTTTCTCTTCTGGAATTCGGTCTCATCTACTGTCCACACGGCTCCTTTCCCTCCTTCCACACGCACAAAGCACTTGTGCAAGCTCAGGTTATGACGGACGGCGTTCTGCACAGGACCACATGCCACAAGTGGTTAGATCAAGTAGCCCAAGTGAAATAGAAACTACGAAAGCAACTACTGTATGATGCAGAAACTAAACTTCAGTTTCATCATTTGTCCCTGGCAGGAAAACAAAATCGCCAACCAAAAACAGAACACATGCCACCAAAGTAATAATTCTCATACTGCAAAACCTGTCAAACTTTCAGTATTTCAGTAACGTATTTAGTCACAGTCTTTTATGCTGTACCTTCCAGGCGGTGTTGTTGTGTCTGAAGTAGAAAAACATTCGCATGAACCAGTTGTAGATTTCATTCAGAGTCCGCTGCTTCTCTGGGGCCTCTACTATAGACTGGAAACAAACATGAGGCACAGCAAGAGATAACACATTAGCATTTTTCTGAATGAAACTCTTCAAGATGTCCCTGAGAACTTGAATGACCACTGTAACTGATTCTGTGACTAACCCATCGTATTAGGCAGGCGTAGGTGTATGGAGGTCTGATATTGGCACATCTGTAGATATCGATAGTGGAAATCATATCTGGGGGGGGAGGGAAATGCAGAGCGGTGAGAGAATTTACAAACGCTGCATGGCGCTTTCTCCAGGACAGGAAATGAGTGATAATATACTGCCAGTGTGAGACAGAAGCACCAGGTGGACATTAGATCCATCCCCCCTTCTGGTCATGAGTCCGAGCAGGGCTGCAGGGGGGGGGGGGTACCTGGCAGCAGGTGTGGAAGGGGAGCGTGCCATAATTTTGGAAGCCCCTGCTCCACTGGCTCCTCGCTGGCACACTCTGGCACACCATATGCCCCCTCTGGTCGGGCATCACTCTTTGCCAGGGTGGAAGGCCAGGCGATGTTGGCTCTCTGCACAGGCTTTCACAAAAACAGGTTACTGTTTTTTTTACAAAAAGGCTTTTATGTAGGTGTGACATTTGGCTGCAAGGTACACCTACACTATAAGCTTTGATTGCAGACATATTAAGACAGATATCATTTTAAGGTGTAGATAGAGGTACATAGAGATCCATGATAGAGACCCATTGAACCCCTAGTAGCCTACAGTACACATACTACCCCTAGTACACATACTACCCCTAGTACACATAC